>JAGVSQ010001605.1:0-28284 GCA_022683975.1 Rhyacophila evoluta | reverse complement strand
TTTAGAATTTAAAATCAATTTCCATCAAGCACCATCAGTCGAAAATATTAATATTCCATACTTTAAATTGTTATAATTAATATGCGGACTTTTTTTGAAGTTTAAAAATACACATATATTAATTAAAGAATAATGAAAACAGTATACAATATTTAACCCTTCAATGAATACAATGGTTCAATTGAATACATGTGTATAACGTAATCATATATTTTTAGTTAAATCCTATTTTTATTTGTTTAGATCCAGGACTTGAATCTACTATAATTTACACTCATTGTCTCTTTCAATTAATTTTGCAGTTTATTGTAGAATACCAGAGCTATTGTCAAAGCTTCGCCTATTTAGACAAATGGCAAACAAACGTCAAAAGCATACGTACGTAAAATTAAATTAAAAAATCAAAAGTAGATTTATTTATTCTTATGCATCACCGATAACGTCCATTATGCAATCGTACAACGCTTTAAACGCAATACTTTTTTAAAATTATATAAAACTGCAACATCCGGTACAATGCTCTACATTCCCACACATATAAGTATGAATCTATCAACTGAGTGTAACAAATTTTTGTACTGAATCTTGCGTTTCCAATATGGTTGTCCATTTTACCATGTTTATTCTTTAAATAAATGGATGTCGATGACTATTCAATAAATTGAATATTTGAATCTTCGCATTGTAAATAGATGCTGAAAAATAATTTTGAGTCAACTACTCAAATCATTGTGCATCCGGCTATGCATCTTTTAATTTTTAACAATCCTACAATTATGGGATTCAAGCCCACTATTTTTTGCTCCGAAACGCACACGCTAACCTATCGGCAACAACGGCAGCCTGTTGGTAATTCAATAATTTCAAAGCCTCATAGACAATCTGTTTTCATACCCCAGCTCTGAAAGATAAATCATATTTGAATTGTCTTAACCGTATAATTTGTAATCTACCACGTACTTCATTAGCCTTCTTCCGCGTACTAAAAATTAACCGTTTACTTTTTTAGTTTTAATTTACGTATTTTTAGGCAATTTATTTTATCGGTTTATTTTATATTTAGCTAAAAAAGTCAAAGGTCTGAGCGTTTATTCGTTTTCCTTGGGAAAAGTTCAATGCGTTTTCACACATCACACTAGTATTTTTAGCACACCCAAACAAATTTAAAATTTCCCTTCCAATCCATTTATCAGTGAGCTCCAGCAAACCGATTCTGTATAATTTCGCCATCGCCTTCGCATCTAAATGACACTGGAGTAAAATAGTCCCAGCAATTTAACCTAGGATTTTTTCAATTCAATCTTGTAATAGATTTAGTTTTCTTTTATAAATAAAACTAAATCGTTACTTTAAATCTCTAATAAAAAACATGTTTACGACTTTAACATAGATTTTTAAATGTTGTTACAGACAAAGTCACGAAGTAAATATAATGTGACTTTTGTGAACTCACAGCACTCAAGATTAAGTCAACTATGTAACATTGGGAACTCAATCTGAAAAATAAAAATATCAGTAAAAAATGCCTCATTAAATCATGTATCTGCTTTTAATCTTATAGGTTTATGTTTTTAAATTACAAATATTAATCTGTAGTCACATCATTAATTTTTGGAATATTATTATTATATTTGTAATTGATACAACTGCTATTTTAATATTTTTAAGCGGGAGTCTATTTTGATAAATAATTACTTTTTTAATCGCTATATAATGTTTTATTTCATTACTAAAACTTCACGAAGTATAGTATGTAAAAATAGGATACCATTCACAGGCATATTTTAGCATTCAAGAAAGAAAAAGAAGTTTTTTTCATTCTTTTTATTCTTGTATTATTTTTCACATGAAATACATATTTACATAGTTATTGTCATGATTCTGTATTTTCAACGACTAGGACCAAAAGAGAAATCATAATGTGGTTTTGTTCTGCAGACTCTACTTTAGCTTGTATTATTCGGTTTCTTAACTGTCATCTTAACAGTTCAAATACATTCTTTCCCTTTCTTTATCTTTGAGCATTCCATTTCAGAGTCTTTTATTAATCTTTCAATTTTAAACTCACTTCAGTAATATTTTTTATTTGAACTAGTATGATAAAAAAATTCTTTGTTCCAGATTTTCATACGATATTTCCAAGCATTTTTTACACAGTTTATATATACATCTATGACTGTAACACTGTGACCAATTTCTGCCTCCGAGTGGGTAAGCAAATATTCATATGAATTTCTTGAAACCGGATGTCACGGATAAAGTCCCATATTTGTATAATAAATAAACAAGTATTATCAACACGTATGTTAAAATAATAATGCACTTCAATATAACTCAATATTCAAAACTTGGAATTGCCTATTGCACTTACAGTGAAATACCAACACACGATTTGTTTTTATCTTGATAATAGTGCCTAAAATCAAAACTTGTATGGTGACTAATAATTTTTTTTGAAGGCTATTATTTTTTAATCTCTTTCCTTCGATCAATATAAGAAATTATTTCAGATAGTACAATGTATATAATACAGTCGTATTTATTATTTTTGTGACGCTGTAATAGTTTTAATTGCAATTTTTAAACAATAATCACACATGTTTATTTATTTCTGCGTATATCATTTATCATAATATTAGTTAAGCAAAGTTGGTATATTTAATGGAAAATCTCTATAAAAATATGTTATTAAAATTAAATACAAATTCTAGCGAAATAATAATAATTTATCTTAATTATTGTATAAATAGTCAGATAAGTTAAGAATAAAGTGTTGGATATTCTGTCTGAAAACGTACAGATATTATTTAAGTTTATCTATATCTGTTTCCATAATGCGACTGTATCTCCATCGGAACCCAAATAAGTACCTTACTAAAATATTACAAACTACAAGATGTCTACTTCCCTGACATTTACCCCCCTGGCCATCTTAATCCTTTGACCCTCTGTATTACAAGCGAATTTTATTCACAAACTTAAGTTTGATTTTATGAAATTTATTACTAGGCAAGAAATAAGTAAGTATTAAATTAAAATTTATTAATGACGATAATATTAAGTGTTTTGGTGGTTCTAATTATATTTTTTTTACATTTTAATTGTTTTCAATTACTTAAATGATGTAGAATTTAACTAACGTTACGAAATGTTTCGTTCACATACACAAATAAATATGGGACATTTAGTTCATACGGGCTGTATAGCATATATTTAATCTTTATAAACTATACATCTGTTTTATATTTGTTATGAAGAAACTTATCACTTTTGTTGAACAACATGAAGTTTCTGAAAATTCCTGGAGAGATGCTTTAACGTTTTACAGCTCCATTCCCATTAACAAGTCTGTAATTCTCACATATGTATTTTTGAATTAACGACTATTAATTCGTTTATTCTAAGCATAGTAAAAGATGTTTATTCTTTACACTCAAATACATCGCTAACATAATAAAATCGTTTCGACGCCATTTGGTCAATTTTTAAGTCAATTTTGCAGATTTTAAGACATTTTATTTTAAATTTATTTATGGTTTTGTTATTTTTCCAGAATAAAAACTTATAAATTATTAGAAATGAAATACGTATGACTAAGAGTTGAATAAGGTTTTCTACGTTTCGATTTATAAAAAGTTATAGTAAAAAAGTATATCCACATTTTCTACAAAATCTTTTCTTTAAGCGAAAATAAATGGTGCTTTAATTTTTTCTTGATCCCAAAATCTCACCCTTTGCCATATTTAAAGGATACTTAGTTCATACATATCTAAAATTTTGCATAGAAATCTTAATGAGAATACTTTTAAAATATCATTTTATTTTTTAAGCCATGTACTTGTTTATCTTTTTTAAGCGCTTCTTTAAGATGAACCAATTCAGAAGGAAAAAAACATACAAATAATGTTCTTTAACAGGAACCTTTAAAATAAAAACATGAAAAACCTTCTCATTACCGACGTGCTGTATTTTTATCTTTCACGTTTGAGTTCATCGAAAAGTATTTCCGTGAAATTCTATCATTTCTTTATCAAGGCGAAAGTTTTGAAGTATTTTTACTTTTCTTACGACTGTGGAAAACGTATCGTTATTTTCTATTTTGACGCTCGTCAAAGATGAACTCATAATGATTGTATGTAATTCGCATTTCCTTAACTTTTTCTTCGACCTTTTTTTGCTTTGTTAGGATACTTTTACTCGATAATTAAAATACTATATTCATCTATCTGACATATTTTACAGACACTTTTCTGGTTTGTTTTAATTTTTTTTAGATCAATAGTCTATCATACCAATTAAGTATTATATAAATACATGCTATAATATTTCAATACCTTACAATTCACTAAAATTCGATGAGGTATTAAATGTCTCGAAATATAAAAAGTTGCATTTTTCACATGATAACTTTGTTTATATATATAGATCCTCTAACTATATGTTATAATACATTTATATTTATAGATGTATCATAACACATTTGTCTATAAAAATAGTTACAATTAAGTTATCTATTTAAGGAATACTATTACATATTTAAATAAAGCTGTTTTTATTGGAGTATATTTGAGTTTTCTACGACCTTCTCCAATATTAATGCTATTTTTTATCAGATCTAACAAATTCGCCACAAGGAAACTAGCTGTCGTGAGTGAATAATTTTCTCGGTTAATACTGTGCTTCCCTGCGTGAATTCTCATTTTTAGAGACAAACTCCTTATCCAAGC
Organism: Rhyacophila evoluta; assembly: GCA_022683975.1. Classification (NCBI taxonomy): domain Eukaryota; kingdom Metazoa; phylum Arthropoda; class Insecta; order Trichoptera; family Rhyacophilidae; genus Rhyacophila; species Rhyacophila evoluta. The sequence goes on along the minus strand of JAGVSQ010001605.1, from coordinate 23,557 downwards.
AAATATAAAGGCAGCAAAAAAACTCACGCGAGGAAGGAATACTCAAAGTCTCCGTGATTTAGCGCATTTCACAGCGGGACCCGTACATAATTCGTCCCCAGGCAATTCATCGCTACATCGGCTATTTTTTTATTCTTCATTCTTGCGGGTTTCAATTCGATAATTTTGCACTCGAAGGAATAATAATGATTTTGTTAACAAAAAATGTATTCTTTTGTTACTGATTACTCTGGTATAGATTATTAAGCGCGTTGCATTTATTACTCTTATAATAAATATCATACAACTACGATTAATTCCTAAGCAAACTGCTTATTGCTTAATTAAATAATACGCTCCTAAAATCTGAAATGCTGATATATATCAAAAATATAAATATATGGTTAAAAAAGTATAATGGGTATTTTTTAAGTTTTCCCGTAAAGTGCAATATTTTACTGTCCTATCGGTGGCTAAGAAGTCAACATATGCGCTTTAAAGCTGAAAGTTGAGATTTTCACAGCTGTAGGATTTAAAAAAAATCCAAATATGTAATACTGCATATCTACAGAGTTAGACAGTTGATTGACAACTAATTCTCGCTGAATTCAGTCAAAGTAACTCTTCACGGTGTGTAAAATCATACAATATATAATATTATGTCATAACATTTCATTTTTAAAATGATAATTTTCATCATGTTGATTTCCATATCCTCCACCACAGAAAAAAGTACTTACAAATCGAATTAATAAATTTGAATTAATCTGTAATATCATATTTTTTCGACGTTTAAATTATTTTGAAGATTAAAAATAAAGACTTTAAAGATAAGAGTTAGTTAGTATTTAAAAACATTTCAATGATAGTCCAATTTCATGGATGGTTCTCTGCATTTTTTCCGATGGCGTATTGTCCGTGGCTCTGCAGTTTCAACGAAATCTTTGCGACTTTGCGGAGCTCTACATTTGGGTAACATTAGTGGCACAATGGCGAAAGCAGAGGCACGCGGGAAGACTTCGCTGGTACACGGAAACTGGTATTTAGAGTTCCGGAGGGTGGCAATGCCGACGCTTTGTTCGCCGTCTCTATCGACGTAATTAATTTCCCGAGACATAATTCGAACCTCCGCTGATGATGTGCTCATTTCCTCTGCGATGTGCTTAGCGAGAAAGTCGCTTTAGCCAGGGGGAGGAACCGGAATGTCAAAACGCAAATGCATACTAGTTCCATGTTATAATTTACTCTTTTACACAACTGGTTCCAAACTAGTTTACCCCATAAACCTCTTTATTAATATTTCCACCAGTTTTTGCTTAGAAGGTAAATTATCTACCCAAGAAAAATCAAACGATATTGTATTCTTAATCGCGCAACTTAATACCGATAGAATACGAGTTCACCATGTAATTTTATCAAACTAGAATATTATTTAAGGATTACTTTGGTGATCGTTTTGTTTGCTCTGTAAATTCATCAGTTTAAAAAAAATCATATTTCCTCGATAATGGGAAGTCGTTACGTCGTGCTTAATCTTATTGATCCGTTGTGATTATTTTTGGATCATTAAATCTTTTCAGCACATTTAAGTTTAATATTCTTTCCTATATTCGTATCGATAAGGAGCGTATGGTGTATCAAGGTGGAATTTTTATAGCATTTTTACGAGAAGCAGTTAGGTTTTTTACTCCATCTCTTTGAAGCAGTTATAAATTATTTCATTTACCAATGATACTTGTGAAAAAGCCAGCGGCTATTTGACTTCTTGAAAATATTACATATAAATAAAATATTCCTCACAAGACCAAGTTAAGAATCGTTAACATGTATGATTATTACTCACAGAGGAAGGAAAACGGTTAGAGACTTTATATGTATAATAGTGCAATTATATTGGCCGATTATTTTAATAACACACTTGATATAGCGACGACATACAAATTCTCAGGAGAAAGCTAAAACCGTCGCTAAAACATACAACTAAGTTTTGATACTAAGAGTTCTGTGAATAAACATGATTGTATTGTATATAGTCACAATAAGAGTATATACTCTTCAATAAAATACTCTTGATATGATAAATTTATAAATTATTTACCTTTAAATGAGAACAATAACAGAACATTTCTTGAGTTGTTAAAGGGTAAAACCTACAATCTCCAATGCCTATATATTTATCAGGTTTCGTATTTATCAATTTTAGCAGATTTTATTTATAATCAATATATTGTTCGAAGTCGTTTTTCCAAATAGCACAATATTGTCTGTTTTAAAAATGAATATGAGCATGAATCCCAATTTTGGCGTTACCCATAAACAATAAAAAAATATTTTATTTTGTAATTATTATTTTAGTGGAAAACCAAGTGAATGATAAAATATGTAAATAACAAAAAAAACATATGCTTTGTAAAATCAAATATAATAATCAAGAGAATTGGAAAAAGCATTTTTTTTTACAGAAGTCTTTCTATCGAGTTGCCTCTCTATATTATGAAATTTTAATTCTTATTAATGCTTGGCTGAAACTTCACAAAAAAAAACAATACACATACGCAGAAAAACGATGAATGCTACAAATAGGTCATGGTTTTACTCTATATTTATAACATTGCTAATATTTTTGTTTGAGGAAAAGTCCTCACAATAATAATGAATTTGTTTTTTTTATTTCACTCATTCTTTTAAATACGTATATAGTTGAGTAAAATATATAACAAAATCATGATTGTAAAAATATCACCTTAACGTGCAGTACATAAAAAAATGTCTTTCATTTTTTCAAAATTATTTTACTTCGAAATTATTAAACTATTTTGAAACTCTGCCTACTGAACTGTTACTGAAATTATATCTTTGTTCTGAGGTTCATAATTTTGTGACCGTGGGAATGAGATCCTAGTTCATTTTACCCTATAAATGTGTTTATTTGCATCATAAACTTCCATCCTTCTATGTCATTTCACCCTCCATTCAGAATGAATTATTAGGCATGATAAATAAAGATAATTCGTATAATATCATCTTTGGTATACAGCATAATTTACAACGCCTTTTGGGTTCACCCGAGGTATGGTTATTTATTTAAATTTAATATCATACCTACGCGAAACGACTTTTGTAATTGAACAATTTTGTTATCTCAGAATATTTTATCAGCAGATTTAATATATATTATTGTTCCACAAAAACGACCATTTCCAATAGAAGACTATAAGTGAGTATACCTTTATTTTCAATGAGTAATTTATTGACGCTCTGAGTGAATCATCCAATAATTGTTGTTAACAGCAAATGAATGTTAATAATAATTAAATTGTTCTCGAGGCATAGGTAAACATCGACTCTGTTTATGCAAAAGGTGCCTGCAGTATTTATTTTTAAAATCACAATGTACATAACTAAATACACGTTCTGACAAAATGAATCAAGCAATAAATACCGAATTATTATCTAAATTTGACTTTACATTTACAAAAGAAAGATCTACCCAATTTGCGTGTAGCAAAGAGTAATCTCATTTGCGGCACTATTGTTCTATCAGGGCTAATACGTTTTTCCCAAACAGGGTCGATATATGAGAAAAAATGTAATTTTATAAAAGAAATATAGCAAATACACCTGATTATTATGACATAATTATGACAATGGCATAAACTTTGTATCTAGTCTACTAGGAATAAGTATAGTATGATATAGATATTAAGTATTTAGTTATATTATTATTAAAAAAATATATTTTTGTAAAACATATAGAAAAAAACACATTTGAAAAGTCTGCCTTCATAATATATATAGAAATTTGAAATTCAGATTATCTTTACTTACCATAATTACCGGCACCTGGAACCATTGCTAATTCATCGCACGATTTAAGCCTTTTTGTATGGTCTAGAATCAAAACACTTTTATAATACCTTTGTGATTTATTCAACTAAGTACAAAATCGATTAGAAAAATACAATTGGGTAAAAATCTTTCTTCGAAGACTTTTTTAAAAAATATTTACAATTTTAAAGTGGAACAATGTATATATATAATACAATATTCTGGTGTGTTACTATCACATTGTTCGTTAAAAATGCTACATGAGTTAGAACTGAATTTTACTCTCAAAAATACGATTATCATAAAGCGTGTTCTATATGAAATTCTTTAATACAATACGTGACCTTTGTGATTTGAAAGATAATGCGCATTTTCACGAATTCATATTTCTTATTTACACGTCATTTTTAAGTATTTTTGTATTTCATGCCATTCGTTTTTTTTATATGAACTCACGTGTAAAATAAAACCTTATCACTAAGCTGACAATGATAAATATAAAAAATGTGTTTTAAATACATTTTTGTACCGCAAAAACATCAAAATTAAGATAAATAAAGTGATAAACGCTATTATATTTAATAATTACTTGTTATATTATATTTAATGGTATTTTACCAATGTTGTTATTATTAAATACATTAAATAATATCTATAATGTTGTATGTGTGAAGATGTTTACTCTTGAAATGGAATATATTAATTTAATTATTAATTTAAGTATGTTTTTTTTTCGAAAATTGATTTAGCTATTAAGCCAATGTGACAATAACTAAATGATATAGTTTTGAGTAATAATTTCTTATTTTCAACATTTTTGGAAATTATTTGGTATACTGGTTTACATACTATATGGTTCATGGATACAAAAAAAAACTTCAATATGTTCACCTTTAAGTTTTAGTGTAGTGGAATAAAATCCCTTTGAAACTACACTCTTCAACTTTTTCAAACCTCTTAAAAAACATATTTTACTTTATTGATGGTTTTCAACAATTTTATTACAATATTTTGCTAGATAAATTTTGCAAGGCCATTCTTGAATAGTATAATGTCAACATTTATTTAAATAATATAAGAGTATTTTGACACTACTTCTTTCTATTTTTCGACATTTTAATAATACATTTACAAAAAAAAAAACATTCCGTGGCAAAGGTTTTTACGATTTTTTTGGTTGTTTAGTTTTTTCAGGTGTATCATTTTCTTTTATCTCAATGTCATTATTATGCACGTAACACATATTATATAAAGACAAAACTAAATCCAGCCAGACACAAGAATACCTTTTTTCTTCTGCATCATGTAAATTTTATGTAAATATTTTATTTACCAAAAGCACAATAAGCTAGCGACGGCGAGCTTCTGGCAAAGGTGGCAAGACTACAAAATAAACCGTAGACACTCTTACTACTTCAGCTAGAAACCCACTCATGAAGGCGTGTCGTCGCATAAACTTTTCGACATCTTCAGAAAATTTGGTATTCACTTTAAGAACATTAGTAACAGAACAGAAAATACACACTTATACTATCTAACACTATATGCATAATTTTTCTGTGCAAACTAATTTGCATTTTTGAATGAAGCAATCATCCATTTTTGGATTTTTTTTAATCTGACAGATGTGAAAATCAAACTTACATTTTTCGGATTGCTAGTCGTTCAAGTTAACTTCTAACTTTAACTCCTAATGAGGAGACACACATATTCAAGACATATACTAAAACATCCAATATTATATTAAAAAACAAAATCTTTAATTATTTTATTCAACTTTAGAAGCTTTAATTATCTTTTGGAATATTTTTGATAATTAAATTAATTTTATTGTATCAATAAATAAACACTACGAAAATAATAAATTACCCATGGAAAATAGGTAAATTAATACGAAGGCACACTAGAAATCTATCTTCAAAAAGTTTGATCGAACTTTCAATACGATATGTATTTGAACTGACAATAACAAACTGTCAATGAAAACCTTTGCTCCGTTATGCTATGTAGAGTTTTGGGCAACGGAAATCGAAAAGTTTAAATAAATGACTGCTTCTGGATGCGATTTTTTATACGCAAACCTGTTTTAAAATTATTCTTTATATCTATATTCTTCGATCAATGTAAGCAATCATTTTTTATTAAGAAAATGTTAGCAATGTGATAAATTGTAATGTTCGGTTGGCTTAACAGAAAATCAATGTTATTTATTTAGATAATTTTACAAATATATTTGCAAAAGTGCCTTCTACTTTTAGTTTTGAATAGTTAAACATACAGTGTAATTAAAAAAATATTATTCCTCTAATTTCCATGAATTTTCACTTGACATTTTTCCTATTTGTTAAAAATATTTAATTTTTAAAATCAATCTTCGTAAAAACAAAAATATATTACTTTTGTAAATATATATTTTGTATTTTATAATTTAAGCATGAATCAATATATAACACATGGAATATGTTTTTATAGCATTTCCACACTAAAAGTGGACAATATAGATCTCCACAATGTATAATATATCTTGAGTGACCAGCCAATTGTTAAATCTATAAGCTAATCGTCTCCGTTTCGATAAGACTTTGAACTAGCATTCTGCGGTATCAAAGCGAGTACGCTAACATCTTATCAACTTGAAGTATAAGTTTTTTACTTTTTACGTATACGAAATAAGACAATAATTGTTTAAATACAAAAATTATGCATACTGAAATAAGTGTTTATTCAGATCTATTCTTTTATACACACAATTTTAAAAAATATTTTTTTGTTAGTGATTATAAAATTGCGATTAAATTTTTGTTGTAGAGTCAATTTACGATACAGTCTCAAAATTTATATGCATTTTATGTGTATCCAGGGCATGTACTTTAGGGATCAACTTAACCCTTCTCAACTTGACCTAAAATAATATTGACATACTTGATTTTAAAATACATTTTTTTTCTATAATCAATATTATCTTGTATCAGTAAATATACGGATGACTCTGAGAAGCCGATATTTTCATTTTATTTAACAATGCTTTTTTGGGATACTATTTGTTTTTTGATATTTAATTATTTTATTCAGTGAACTGAAATTAATGCCTTTATAAAAGATATGCATTGAAAATAAAAACACACCACAAATGTCACGTTGAATTTAAATTTTCCAATTCTTTGTTTCACCACACAATATGGTGACAACTCTAAAACAAAATTTTGACTGTGTTTCATTATCTTGAAATATTTTTTACATAATATTTTCGTTCTTTTTTATCAACCTATAGAATTAAATGTATTGCAAAATGAACAGATGGGAGGCTTTTTAGATTGAAATCATAATAATAAAGACTAGGCTTTTTGTGAGTCGAGTCAACTTAAATAATATGTCAGTGTAAATGGAAGCCAAGCGATATGACATTGATAAAATCACCATTAAAGACTGAAATTATTTATCATGGAGAAATTTTCTCTTCCATGTTTCAATTATGTCTACGCTTTATTTTTATTTTATTTTTCTAGTGCAAAAAGTTTTATCTTATTATATTTTCATCTTATTTCACATTTATTGTGTAAAATAAAACACATCATTTACTCATAGAATATGAAATGGCCAAAGATAAACTAGATTCTATGATTAATTTTATGCGAAATCATCCGAAATTTATTTATATATACGAAAATTAATATTTATAAATGAAATATTGTTTCTGGCATATTCACGTGAATCGAGTATGTGAGAAACTAAAAATATATTATTTTCAGATTAAGATTGGAATTAAATATTTTGTACTATATTTTATACTTTTTGTCTTATCAGTGTTTTCCTATCACTATTATTATAGGTTATAAACATATATCTCTCTTGTAGTCTAAAACACAGCATGCACAATCTGGAGATGGAGATTGTGTTTTAATGTCTATAGCTGGTGCAAAAAATGCAAGGAAAGATGCATATTCTTGTCTGACAACCAATTTTCTCAACCGACAAATATCTATCGAGATATCTTTTTACCTTGCGGAGATTCATATACTTAATTTTTTTCAATCTAAATCTTCACACTGTACAAATTAAGTACACTTCTTTAGAAATAAACATTCTGACAAGTTTTCAATGACTCAAAGCAAATAATAAAATATTTCTACCAATTTTCTGCGATTTTGAGTAATTTAAAAAGTGAAGTGGCTTTTCGTTTTTCATAAAATATCCTCCAAATACTTATTCATATTTTTCACTTACTCAATTTGCATATTGATTATTAACTCGGAACATACTTTTATTTTAAAAAAATACAACCAACACAAGTATTGGTAAAAACGTATATGAGTACATTAGAACTGACCTTAAATATTTTGAGTAATAACCATGGTTTTTTACTGAATAATAGATGTTAGCATACTAAAATAAATCTTTAGAACTGTAGAATAGGTATTAATATTGTTACCTTCAATTTATGTTTTCTATTAGCATTTTTCATTGGTCTGCAAAATAAAGTATTATAACAATAATAATAACAAAGAAAGACTTTGAGCAGTTTTGTTTTTATAAATCTTTTATTTTTTAACACTTTACCGTATTTACCATATACCATTATATAACACGCATAGTTATTCAAAGCAAAAATCTTTAAAATCAGCCAGTCCATTTAATGTTCAATAGAAGTTCATTACTGACACTTTCATTTGAAATCGCTTTTGATTCGATTCTAAGAAACCAGACGAAAATTATTGTGGTTTGATTTTACAAAACAAACAAAGCCTTGTTCTTAATACCGAATATTAACGAAATTTGATTAGAATTTGAAATAGTGGCGTTAAACGCTTAACCGCAAATGTCAAAATAAATAACAGCCTAAATTTAAGACCGATAAAATTTAATTAATCAAAACAACGAAATTTTACGAAAAATATTTATTCATAATAAAACTTTTTGCGTATAAACATGTATTTTTCCAGTTAATTTTGTTTTATAATATAGATTGAAAATAACAATAAAAAATGTACTTATAAAAAAATAAAACATTATTTATTTCAATCAATGAATTATTAAAATAACAATGTTATATCTTATTACATATCTCCTAGGCTTATGAAATAATACTTTCTATATTTAGTTTGTTTCTCACACCATATGGCGTATGTGAATCCATAAATCTTATATTTAGAACGAGAATATAAGGCATTTTTATTTTATATCTCCTTGAATCGGGGATATTTTTTTAATTTTTCTATTATGGTTCGTCTGAAACGTAATCTTTAGTTAATTAATTAATCGTCTAAACTTTAGTCTAAGTCTAGACTCTGAACTACCTATCAAGGTGAAAATATGTATATATATATAATGTAAGAATCTAATATTAAGTAAGAATTTACAGCCAAATCCTACTCCACTATATATTTTTGTGAAATTTCGAATTTATTTTTTGTATAAAACACGGAGCATTTAACAGCTTCAAATATAACCCTACATACAATTTTCATTTTTTCTCCATTTTTATCAATATTTTTCATAATTATTTTCACCATTATCATTAATCTTAGCTTAGAAGTACACAAAAAAATACATTTTACGTGATTTTACTTTTGCTACTACAGTTATATGAACTACTAGATGTTTAATATATTACATTACTTTTTTAATCTATTCACTATATTTATATCTATATTTTGTAATCGTATATATTATACTTTCATTTAATTGATATTTTCTATAAATTTAATATATTTTTTTTCCATTGTGTGACTATAAACGGTTTTTCATATTAACGAAATTGTTTAACTAAGTAGTTTTCATACTCTCATTATTTTCAGGTAAGCGTAATATATTGTGTGATTTTGTAGTATTACATGAACGTAAAAACCTACCAACGGTGCCCGTAGAAACTTTCGTAATTAAGGTTGCAAGAAAACAAATCTCAACTCATCTTAGAGGGGAATAAAGTAAATAATTTGGGTCAGCCGTGCTTTACATGGAGGCTTACATGATTGAAATAGTTATAAAAGTTAGTTATCCAACACAAACCAAGCTTTTAGGCTTCAGGGATAAATTGAAAGACTTGTTTTAGTGTTCATTTGGGTTATATTATTTAACTTTTAACGGCAATCTGCCCTTAAATAATTGTATATACTTAAACTTCTGTTTCGCATTAAATTTGAACTGCCTGTATTATTATAACAGCGTCTCTATAAAACTATCTCGCATTAAATAAAGAAATCCAATTATTAATCCAATAAACTATACAAAAAATCATTTTAATAATAAAATACTAATTCTATCCAATAAAATACAAGTTTATATTTCTTGAAGCTGTTCCAAGCCACTCTCGATTAACTCTATACAGTGTAAAGAGTCACAAATCAGTTTCCTATTTGAGGATGTCTTCATTTATCCATACTATTATGCGAAAACTGCTCTTTTTTCTATCTATTCCTTAGTATTTTCATTGGATATCAACTCCTATAGTCTTTATTAAATCTTGGCAATATGCCCAAAAAACTAAGAACACGTTCTAGTTAAAATTGTCAATAGGTTTTCTACAATCTTTGAACGTTTTCTACCTACGGCATTGATGATATTATTATTTGTATCAATAGTGACTTTGTTCTTTTTTTATTTAGCTACATAAAGTGATATTAAAACTATCTGTATATATATTTGACGCCACATTGTACTAGTGGCTGATTTAATAATAAGATTTTCTATAGTATCCATAGCATTATCCTTCTTCATTACAGTTTACTGATATAATATATTGACATGTTTGTACCACTACTTAAACACAAACTATTACATTCTTATTTTTAGCTGAAATTTAATTTTATCGATTTATTTATAATTGAATACTAAATAAATAACACATTCATAATTTCCACTGCTGACTTGTGGTATTTCACTTAACGAGCATATATTTAAAGCTCGAAACTTTTTGAATTTTGTAAATCTAATGGATATCTATTTCTTATCTAAGTTTTACTTTTTGATATTTTTAAACTGAGTACATACAAGTAATATATAAATTATTTTTATATAGATGTACATAATGCTTGAAGTTTCCAAATGGAGTTACAAAAAACAGGTAAAATGCTGCAATAAGGAAACTCGTAGGACCACCCTTTTTGTTTTGTTTTACCGAATATTAAAAAAATATTATTAAATATTGTATGAACATTTATGTTAGTTAAGTTATGATACATGTTTTTTGAAGAATAAAAATTTTTCAAAAAACTAGGGAAGCAAAAAAATATGGATCGTAACAAAATAATTATATTATGAAACAATACAAAAATCTTGCAAGGAGGGCTGATGATGAAGGAAATAATAAAAGACAGGTTATTAATTGGAGAGATTCAATATCTGACAGGCATTATAAATAACAATTATCTCACAGTAACTCCTCTCTGCTCGCTTTGTGCGCTTAACTGAGTGATTTAACTCTTTGTTCCTGACTAGCCGACGCAGACTGCGTTAGGGGCTTGAAAAATGTCCCTCGATAAATATTGACTTGGTTCAATTCTTGAGAAAACTTGAGCGCTATTTCTTTTATTTTGCACGTACACAAATAAAAATGTTTAGCATAAATACTTTTCTGTTACAGTGTTTTACATTTTTACCTGTAGTCGCGAGTAACAATTTGTGAACTGCACAAATTTTGGCTTTTTACTTCAATTAACAACAACTCATAATACTGAGATTATATAATAACCTTTCTAAAACAATGTGATAAATATATCCTCGTTACTAAGGAAATAGTCATTAACATTTCTTTTAAAATTAACTTTTTGTTTAAGTGAACCAATACGTCGAATATTTAAAAAATTGTAATTTACTGCAATAAATGGCTAATATAAGGGGAAAATAACGAAAAAAGTCAAAAAAATCCCTGATTATAATACACAAAATAATCGTTAAACGCGATTCTCTCAGCAAAGTGTTTTTGCGAGTTAATTATTTCCTTAAAAAAGACAATATATTAAAAAAATAAAACATGTGTATGCAATCCATCATTCAAAAACACCAGAATCCAATTAACAAAATATTATATTAATATAATGAAAAGACGTTTCTAGAAAAAATATAATCTCCATGAATTCCCTCCAAAAAAAGTCTCTTATTAAAACACTGAAAACTCTTACAAATCCTTGTACGTATTTTTCTAACCTAACCTAACCTAATGTATTAAATTGTTACGTTTATTTTACATATGTTGTGTTTTAAATACGGGGTTATTGTCCTAAAGGTTATTTACGAAAGGGTTCATGCACGGATTTTTTTGTTCGCGAAGCAATTGTCCTATACCGTCTAAACAATTACATGACAGTAACAACCATACGAATGCAAACAATAAATTTTTATTAGCATTTTTTCCTCAAATGAAACTCATTTTAATATACGTGGAGTGGTTATACGTGTGTGTGTGAATTATTGGGAACCGGATGTCGTGAATTCGAAATCTACATATTTTTAATGTTTGTAAGAATCTTGCCCAAAGCTGAATTAAATAATTAATTAATACGTAGGTCAGAAGTATCTAAAATAACATATGTTCCGCTAATATTGGTCATTAATAGAATAATAAATCAATATAACTACGTTACTCACTACTTCACTATCCGTTCACTAAATTCAAATTGTTACATTTTTCTTCGCGCTCGTTTTAGGTCAGGTTATGTGTAAGTGAAAAATCTTTATCTATCGCATATCTTAATTAATTTATTATTCACTCGGTTGAAATTAAAGTTCTTTTCATTTCTCAGTAAAAACATGGAGCAAAAACTTTTTTAAAATGACTTTTATTCTTTAAGCTTACCGTCTAGTATTATTTTACTAGATATTGCTTCTACCTTTGTAGGTGAACATAGGTTAACTTTCACGGTGGTATGTACGTCAGCTGACAAATAGTAAAGTGTGCCAATTCTTATGTCATTTTATGAAGATTGAAAAGCTTTCTACTTTTTTCTTCTATTTTCATCTTCGTGTTTATGGACTGTAATATTTTTGATAAATTGTTTGTAATATTTTAAGGCTTCACAATTTTAGAGCAATATTGCATTTTAATTTTCTAATTTTATAAAATGAGATATAAAAATTGATATTTTTTGTCCGAAATCGAAAGAAAATCACTGTTGTTTCATTTAAATAAAAAACGTTGAACGATTCAATTGTGTGATTTTGATTATATATTTTAACGGTATTTTTTATTGAATGTAATTGCCAGTTTGGGAATTACTTCAAAAGTTTTATGGGAGATTAAACATTGAGTTTTGATTAACTCAAAAGTTCAAACGGTCCAATAAATTATTTTATAATCTTCGTTACTATTATAGTACTGTAAAATTAATAAAGTCTTTCGCAAAATAATTTATCGCTTAGCCATTATCATAAAATTACGCGATAACTTAAAATCCGATTTTTCTTACTTTATCTACTGAGAATATTATTACAGTTTTATAAGTGTAACCTTACAATATAGTAAAAACGCTGAAATAAATTTCTTTTTGATAAATATGCAACAAAATTTTCACTATAGGAACTATAGAAACCATAAATTCTAAAAAATTAAGATTATCAAAATCTAAATATATAGCCATTTTTTGTTAAAACTCATGTATTTTTTTCATTATATAAATACCAAATACGTATATAAAAACACCATTAGTTTTTTATTGTACTAAATTTAACATAAATTGGATTAGATAATAATTGAAGCATCCAATCCCGCCGGGCACCCTTCAATATTTAGGGATAAATTGGAAAGGTTTATTAAATTAAGCATATTTTAGGGTCATTTAATGCTTACCTTCTGAGAAAAATACTTTTAAAAATGTGATAAATATTTTGCTGATATATCGAATTAACTCTGATAATTTAGATAGCTTTATGGTTATTATTTCATTATATTAGACACAAGGTATTTTGGAATGATTTCTTATTCAAATTTTCTAAAGTTTTATTCGTTCTTACTGTATTATCCACTCATACTTAGCTTAACGTATAAAAGCATTTCAACAAAACGGCCTCCAATAATTCTACAAAAACGTACTTAATAAAATAAAAACGGCGCAATAGAAATTTCTTCGGAAATAATATTCGCTTATTATTCAAGGGACGTTAGCTACTAACCATTATCGGCATTTTATGTTCTCTCGATCATAGGTGTTTAGCGCTCAGTGAGGTAATAGCAAAGGTAAACGTTCATGAGATTAGTTGTGAGATTTCAAAAAATTATGAAAATTTTTTTTTGCTCAAAATAATTTTTATAGATAATAAATTGATTGATTAATTGTTTCAACAAATAGCATTAATCGAATATGGGTGATTCTTTATAATTTAGAAAATATACACATCGACGGCTTGAAGTACTGAGTTCCACTTTTAGCTGAAAATTACATTAAAAAAATATCTCGTTCCATCGTGGTATATGCATGTTCCGTATTAATTTGACAAGTCAAAATTATGTATATAAGTTCAGGATTACGTAACGTCTTAGAAGCAGCTTAAAAAATGAATACATGCATTACAATTGTATGTTTTTTCTTCTTTTATATAATATCAAATGAATATTTTGAAAAAACACGTCAATATTAAAATTAGAAATACTTCGTATAATTTGAAATACACGTAGTTTTTTTTGAAATTTTCATTTATTCAAAATCATTTTTTTGGCTATATGATATTAAACTTATAATAAAATGACTAGTTAGTGAAATTTTCCAGGTGATGTGTTTGTTGTTTTTATAACATCAAAAAATATTTTCGTTTCGTGAATCAGAAAATGGATATTAAGCCATTAATATGAAAAAAAAACATTATCATGCCATATTTTGTTCTGGTAAAGGCACGAAATTAATGCTTTGAATGCGATTTTGCAGAATATGTTTTCATGACTTAATGTTATCTGTCAGTATACCCCCAAAATTTTCATTATGTATGTTTGTATTTTTTTCAAAATTGGGATATTATTCATCAGATGTTTTTTAATAATAATTATATTTTTTTTAATTCCTGTGTCCACTCGTCTTAAGATTATATATGCGCTTTGAAACTCGAGTCTCCTATTAACACTTTGGATTGGGCTTAATTTTTATTGGCCCAATTTCACTTTCTCATGAAATGTATACCGACTACTTTGCTATGCTACATAAAAATTCCAATAGTTTTTTCAAGAATATCTCAAAATAAAACATAGAATTTATTTCGTTGGTCCTTGGGGATATTAATCGAGATTTTTTAGAAACAAAGATGTTTTATATGTTTTCAAATATTTTTTGCTACTCAAAAATATCAGCTTGTATTTCTTTATGCTACAGATTATTTTTCATGTAATATATAGCACTGTTGAGTCCCAATTCACAGATGTTACTTCAACCGGGCGGTGGATTAACCTTGGTTATAAAAAATATTACAGTTCATGTTATTGACAAATTCATTTTATACACAGAGTAAAATATTTTTTTAGAATATGACATTCTTTAAAATTAAAAAAACATAAGTTAAACAATAATTTATTTTCTGTTGACGTTAATATATTTTTTTTATACGTTCATTTAAGTTAATATTTACAATGGTAAAATGAAAGTAATGTTTAAGCTTAATATTTCCAAACTGAAATAAAATTAATATCACCGTTTATTTAATATATATACTATTATTTAAATGCTTGTATAATAGTTTAATCGCGAATTGCAATAATTATTTTATTATTTACATTAATGTATTTTAAAATTATTTTGTACTGAATATAATTACGTCTGCCATATTTTTATTTATTCAACTCCAATGAGAAAATTGTATAAAAATGATATTTGTTTCAATGAAAATTAACATAAATTATTTTATATACTACTTTGTTGATGTAGATTTATCCGAAACAGATTTAAACAGGTTTAAAGTAACGTTACAAATATTTACATATTCCAATTGAATTACAAAGTGGGTTGATTCAATGGGGAATCGATTAACATAAATTTTACTTTAGTAAAAATATTCATTTTAAGATATAATAAATATAAATGTTGGTATAAATTAATCATATTTATTACTCTCTATAATTTTTCAAATCCAGAAACAGTACTGAAAAAGAAGTCGTATTCCCTGGACACTTTACAATACTGAAAAACTTTGCGATTAAAGTGAACAAAACTGGATACTTTTTAGAAAGTTGTATACTCTATATTTGTGTAACAATATTTAAAACTCAACAGCACGTACAATTTTCTTTTGATACTGCTTGAATATTAACGTAGCTTCTTTAATAACATTTAAAATATATATAAACTGATCAATTTGTATAATGCATCATGTAATACATGTTTTATATCTTCTACATATCGAAAAAAACACGAATGAAGTATATTTTTAAATTATTAAAAAAGACGGTTAAATAATGTTGATTAACATTATATTGCATATGAATATTTTACATTTTTTGAATATGTAACCATAATAATATAATCAGTGACCGATCCTAAGAATCTATCATCACTTTTCACTCTGCTAATATTTTTTTTCATTGATTAATTTGTTATAAATATATAAGATAAGACTGTTATTTGGATATCTAACATATTGGCGATTGACTTTAAAGGAGAAATTTCATCACGAGTCATTTTTTTTTCAAAAATATTGTATTTTAAGTGATTGTAATCGTTGTAATAATTATATTAAAGGGTTTTTAAATAGTTTTCAATTCTATTTGTAAAAAATATTGAGCGTGATTTATTTTTGTCTGTGTTACGCAAAGATAAGGACAAGTTTAGTTTTCCAGCACAGAATAATTACTGAAACAAAGAACTTTTTCTCTTAAATTAACAATCCCTTGAGAAAGATAAAGTCTCCCATAATCCTGTCGTCTCATTTGCACATAATACGTAAAATGGGGGTCCAATTTTCTATTTCTATCTAGTAAAAGAGACAGAAAGGTCTTAAAAGAAAATCATGAGATAAACGTGACGGCTTTCCAGCGCCATTTTATTTGAATATAACTGCCTAGATGCCTACCAATTTTATTTGCATTCTATGTTAACACATGACCGAAATATTTAAACAAAGGAATTTATATTAATTGAACGCGAGACATAAAACATACGCGTCTGTGAGTGAGATTTTTCATGCGTGTCGGTAAAATTTAATTATTTTTTGATTAATTCCAATCGTTATTTTTTATTGTTTTACATTCAAAAAACAGAGAACAGATTTTCCACTGAAATTCATTTATTTTTATGAAGTTTTATGCAGTATTTTTGAGTTGACGATTTTACTGTGTTAAAACAACAATACTGTATTTTAATAGATACATTCGACTGAATAACATTCATTAAGTAACGTCAGTTGGCAAAAAGTTAATTTGTATCAAAAATGGTAGGATTAATATACGACTATTGTATCAACCAGTGAATAAAGCTTTCACTATATTATAATATATTCATACAGTATGATTAGTTTTGTTAATAGCTATGATATCATTATAAGCATTTTATCATAATTAATCTCAGATTTAAAAAAATATTAAAAATTTTAATCCACTCTTAAAATATTTAATCTATATATGAGTATTAATATTCAATGTATTTGAAGAGGGTAAGAAAATTGTTTAAAATAATTGAATATCTTTTATTAATTCGATGACCATTTCAACAAAAATGGAAAATAAATATCGAAATGATGCGTTATATAATCATTTTCTTGAGAGTACAAAGCATTATATGATCATTTTATGGCAATATCAAGTTATGCAACTAGAATTAATATTTAAGAAAAAGGTTTTTGAGGCTATACTAATAAAATTACATTTTTTACTACATTCATAAAATGATAAAAAATAATGTGTTAACAATAAGTCTTGCAATATTTTACTATGTAGCATAGTTTTGAAAGAGTTCTTTTCGGTCCCTTTATTATTGTTTCATGGAATTTATTAATATTTATGTTTAAAGCATTCTCAATGGAAATATTAAAACATTTATACTATTTCAAGTGTACTTGGAAAATTATATGAAGCCATATAACATAAGCTGAAAGTGTATAAATAAAAAGGGTTTACGTCAAGTTAAAAACAACTTTCTCCGGAGGCTTTACCTTCGCTGACCGGATATACAAACGCGTTCGATCTGAAATGAGCGATGCCTGACTTCCGGTCAGACTATTTGTACATTTTTTGGTCGAACAAAAAATATACGATTGATTTGTTATACTCATATTTCTACATTTGCTGGACCCCGAAAAAGTAAAATGAATATTTACGTTCAAAATCTCCGTTTATTGAGTAATTTATTTTTTTATGTGCTGTTACTACGGAATATTTTCGAATAATTGATTATTTCAATATTAATAATTGCTTCATATACAAATGTAAATAATATAAAAGGATAATATACTTACAGATATAGCTTGATTACGTCTAACATTTTGAAGTTTGTTAACTAATATTAGGTTTTTGTTTTTGATAGTTTTTGGCATATATAGATATATATCTCGACACGTTTAGTCTATTTAAAAGTTTTTTGTTTGTAGAGCCTAAAAAAAATCTAAAAACGAAACCTAAGTCACATTAAACGTCACTTATGGAAGTAATCTACCATTGATTAATTCATTTAATATACAATATTTATAGCGTAATTAATGCCACGACTATGTATAAGTATTGATATATTTTTAAATTTATGTGTAAGTAAAAATTTTCACTATCAATCTTTTTATTTGTACTATCTATCTACAGAAATTTCTTATCTACGAAGAAAATCAATTATTAACAGATACATTTTTATTATTTCTTCATATTAGGTACCTACTAAAATTTATTTTCTATTAAAATCAAATATTTTTGCTGAATTTCAATTGTACAAAGCTTAAATATTGATTCAAAAATTTCAAAGTCTCCATAATGGTGCCATGATAAATTATGTATCGTTTATAGATGGCAATATTAGTAATTGCTGTCGGAACATATCCAATATTTGTTACGTATACTGAACAAATTTAACAGTCAATAATGAATATGAATTTTCATCTCTTTTCTATCCAATGCTATCAAAATAACCTGAGACGATAAATTATTACATGTACTTTTTGCAAAACAAATCTTTACTGATTCTGTGATAAACTAATTTTAGATATTTTTAAATACATGTCATGTCAAAAATGTACAACATTGAACTGATTTGTTTTGTAAAAACTATACAATATATACTTCAAATAATCTTGGGTATCTTCAGCGAATGATTATCAACCATGCCGATAAAATATATATATTTTAATATTATTCAAATCTGAAATCACTGTAATTAATGTAATGTTAATAATAATTGCCAAGCTTAGTCACCACAAATTGAATATGGTATCAAAACCTCATTATTTGGTGACTGCGTCATCTTGCGAAATCCAGTGCCTTCGTTACACGACATAGTTTATTAAATACAATATGGCGTCAACCCACCGCTGATATTGTTTAATTACATAGATAGCGCGCGCTGGAATACATAGTTGTCAAACTTTGATGCCCTTATCGTGCAAGTTGTCGTCCCTTTGGTGTTCTCGGCACAGCCCTCGTAAAATGCAAAACCGTAAACATTCATCAGTCATCACATCACACATCGCATACGTGTAACGTGCTATCAGGGCTTGCCAACAGTTTATTTACTCACACATTACGTAAACTATAACCTGTAACTACAATATGTGAGAAGAATGGAATCATTCACATTGTAGTACCGCATAACGTCGGTATATATTTTTTTTATTTGTTTGCAACAACGTATCTTTGACTTGCTTACACGATAAAATAATTCTCTCTCTATATAAATATATTTATAAAAACGTCAAATATTTCTAGTGTTAAGCTTTTATATAGATTTTTATGCATCCATAAACATTATTTTGTATGGAAACTTGCTCATTAGGCAAATTTTACAGCGGACAATCATTTACTAGATAAAAATCTTTATAATTCACATAATTATAAAATTGCTCATTTTTAAGATGAAAAAATATTTTTTTTCCATTAACAATAATATTTTTTTTGCTATACAACAAATTTAGAGCAATTTTTATTTTTATTACTGCCACGAAGCCCAAAAATGGTTGTATCTTCATTTTTCAATGTCCTTTTTTGTATCATATCTTCTTCGTTCATCACTTAGGTGACCGAGTTGGTGACCGCGCTCGCTTATGATACCATTGGCATCGAGATTCAAGGATTCAAATCTTTTACAAAAATGTATCAATAAATATTTAAATATCGAAAATGAATATAAGTATAATGGCTTTGACGAATGGCTGGTAATCAATAATTGTAAAAAATTATTTGTCAAGATACATCTTTAATGTCTTCCCTATATATCTTATATACATGGTTAAAATATTTTTAGTTGGCATTAAAATAATACTATCAGTATTTTCTTACGTTCAGGTTTTAATTTGCGTATTTATAAAATAATTGAAGCCTTAAAATACTTTTTGAAGTGAAAATATTCTTTTTTGACTTTTTCGTTATAAATGGAATACTGCTTAAATGTACTTCAAAACGTATTTAAATGAAAATTAAAATATCAACTTTTAGATATATACAATTTGAAGAAGATACAGTATTCACTACCAACAAAATAAGCCGTTTATAAATTTCCTATGCAATTTCGGATACAAAAATAACAAACGAAAAATTCCAAACGTTTAATTATTATTTTTCTTAACCTTTCCCTCGTATAATCAGATTGTTGTAATGCCCTTAGGCACATAATTATTCCCTCGTAACTTGGTTAGTAAATTATTATATTAAACAAATTCCATGAGTTCGTTTTGAGCGTTTATCTTAATGGCTTCCGGATCTGATCTATTCAGTGATGATAAAAGTTCACCGATTTGCTAGTTATAAGTGTGGTAATTGTTGGAGGCATTATATTATAGAATTATCTTTGTAATACCACTTCGGTAGCTTTCCGTTCAAAATATTATTATTATCTTCACCGGCTAGTTTTGGTTTCATTATCATTTATTCTTCTTCTTTTAGTTCCATAATAGTATGTCATTAACGTTTAGTAGTTTTATTATGATTTTCCGTCAAATTTTCGTTTCCATGATTTTCCACCACAATCTATCAATCCGTGTAGTATGACACATGTTTTTCTTTTCATCGCTATATTATCTCTTGTCATCATATCACCATATCCACTATGCATTCGTATAATGTTGTATAACAAACGTGAAGTTGTAATTGAATTGACAAGGATATCACAGCGTGAATTTTCAAAGATCCATGATGGCGTTTGCTAGAGTAGATATACAATATTTCTTATTTTGATTGTCGATGATAAAAATAGACTTTACTATTCGACGGAAGATGATTATTTTTCTAAATTATTAAAATGCTTTAATGGCCTTTTTAATAATATAAACCAATGATAAAAGATGAATATTTTTAATTAACATATGGAAGGAGCAAGTAGAAAATTCTATGAGACTAAGCTAACGGACACCGAATGCAAAATTAGTGGCTATAGTTAGTATTCGTTCTGATAATCTCTATGCCTCACATAAAAATTAAAAAATATAAATTTTTTTTGGGCCATGATGTTAGAGAAAATAATCAATTGTTATTATCAATCTATTATTAAAAATCTTTACATTCTTATTTCATTATTCATCAATTTATATCTTACGTTCGTTCATCCAAAATAGACAGTTGGTTGACACATTCTATCATTGTTGTTGATCTTTTATATTTCTATAAGTTACTCATTCGTAGGCGAAGCTTATCGTGGGCATAGTTTTAACATGTTTTTTTCAAGATGTTTCTTTATCCCTCGTAAGCTTCTTATGTCCATAGCCTAGATCAGTAATTCCCATACGCATTGGCCACTTAATAAGTTAGTATCCCGGTATTAATCTAATAGTTTATATCTATACTATAATGGATATAATTTATATCTGAATATTAAATATATTTGTGTTACTTTATATATTTAAGTGAGTGTGTAGTTTTTGCAAGATCAAATTGATTTTTGTGTGGTATTTAAAACTATTTGTTAAAACTAGTAGTCAATCTATTTAGAAACAATCTTTTACGATTCGTTGGAAAATAAATGATATGTGTGACAATAAATGATTTCATATACATATATTCAAGCTTAAATTGGTTAAAAAATATTTTAGTTGGTTTTGTTATTAAATTTTTTTCTATCTATTACTCAGTAGCTTTATAGTGCCTTCTGCAATCTCGTAAGTCACCACTGTCCTTTTGAAAATCACCATCGCGTCTAAGAGGCAATATCGCTCAGTTTGAAAATCACTGGCCTAGTTTCAATATAAACTCCATGCACCATATTTAAATCGGTTACCACAGATCATAAGCAGCATCTAACGGAAGGCGAGAAGACCTTTTCTCAACAAGGTTCTATATTGATAGGGCTTAATTACAAAAGGATTTATACATATTCTAGTGTATGAAAACCAAGGTTTTGAGAAGCACCTAAGATAATTCAGATAATTTGAAGACCCACGTTCGTCAAACCACGGTATATTTACTCACAATGAGTGTGGAGATAATTTGGAGTTCATACTGAGTAGTATCTTTTGGCAGCTGAAAGGTACGCGTTCCTTCTTAGGCCCCGGAAGTGATGGGTACAATTTCTACAATTATCATTATTTTTGTTAAGATTGAAAGTGTACAACCAAACTCTAGTTTAATGTAAATATTCATTACAATCCCCATAACTATGGTAAAGTTGAATTTTGGTATGGACTTTGATATTATGGTTGTAAAAAAAATACCGAAAATCCTCATCGATCCAAATTTGAAAGAAAATTTTTACAAACAATATATAATACATTTTTACAATACGTTTTTACTTTTTATACTGATAAGGAGTGCATGTTTTATGCGAAGGATATAGGTTTTAACTCTGTTAATCTATCCAGTTATATCTTCACACTGTGGATATTCATATGTATCACTTTTAAAGTACGTATAGTAATATCAATATTTAAAATGAATTAAAACACTTAATGGTTAATTACTTAAAGTCGTTAAATAAAGTAATTTATTACTTACGGTGTTAAATAAAGCTTGTTTAAAAGTATCATTAAGCTTTGTTTACTGTTTCATACTTAAAGTGGCAAAGTGTACATGCACCCATTAGTGTAGGCTGCGCGCGCAAATCACTTTAACCCTGCAAATTTGCCATATTGGAGAATCGTTTGCCACATCACGCGTCTAATTACAACTTGAACGATTGAACCATGCCCAATTTTCTTACCTACATCACCCCACGTTGCAAAATTCTCAAGGGCCCTTTAACATCGTATGCATAATAAATATTTTAGTGTGAAAAATATTATACTTGTGTTTGCGCAATATTTACGTGTTTTGCTTAATTAACTTTTGCCTGGCAATATGTTTTTTTTTTAAATTACATCTTGATTATACTTCTAGTATTTGCCTCTATCTAAGAAAGTTGTCTGGTAGAATTATTGTATATTTTAGCACGTGTAGAATCAAAAAATTTCAACCTCAAAAACATGAAAACAATAACTGGTTGTCAGCCAACCATTTAATCCGTTTAGTTTCTAATTGAATTTTTAATAGAACCACGAAATTTTGGTCTTATCAACAATAACAACAGCAATTTTCCTAACAAAATGAAAACTGACCGATACATATATATATAATGTTTATCGGAATTTAAGTAAGTAATTAGTATAATTAATAACTTTTCATCCGGATTTCGCCTTTCGGCATCTTCAGGCTACATTATATGTGGGCGGTAGGCGAACATAT
>JAGVSQ010001604.1:0-28290 GCA_022683975.1 Rhyacophila evoluta | reverse complement strand
TGCCAAAATAGTTTTTAATTCATCCATGGTACGATATTATATTAATAAAGTTATAGATATATGTTAGAATATAGGTTTGAAGGTAAATATCTGTATCCAATAGGTCCATAAATATTTTGTTAAAAACATCACATATCATTAATTTTTGTGTAAATTAAAAACACTTCACTAGTTGAATTCGATTGGTGTAAAATAAGACATTTCGTGTAAACTAGTATAACTTTAGAAATCATAAAAAATGATTTTTATTTATTCACAGCACGGTTTGTAACACAACAGCCATAAAACAAAAATCAACATAGAATTTTCGCAGATAAAAAAACAAACGAATTGATTTACGATTTTTAAATTTCGCTCCAAAAGTGCGTGTCGTTTTCGAGCGTTTCGGTTATGAGCACGTACACACGCGCACGCGTTTCAAGTGGTACTAACGTCGGACGATGCTTCTCCGACATTAATTTTATCAGTGGCGGGTGAAGTTAATGCCTGTGCGAAATCTGCCATACGAAACATTTAAATTAGTGCACCTTATCCGTAACATGACTGAACGTAATATTCATTTTTCGTGGTGATTTTTTCACCTACTCTGGTACGACCGTATCAATTACTTATTTTATGTCAATTTCAAGGACATCGATCTAATCTATATGATTGCCTCATGAACTGATAAAATGAAAGCGAAAAATGTAAACCGAAATAATGAGAGTTAAAGTCATCTTCATTTAGTAGCGATATTTTTTAAATATAATTGATGATATACTCGTAAATATTATCATTATGATATAGAATAATAATTTATGTGGAATTCTACATAATCTATAAAATACCAAAAACTACTTATTCAAATAGTTTCCACAGATTCTTTAATATAGGAAATATACATAAATAAAAAAATATGTATATTGCATGAAAATTAATAAACAAAAACCCGAAATAAAATTAATATGAACATGCCTTAAATGTTTCTACTAAAATTGTTTTCTATTTTGAATTGGCTTAGTATAATATCGAGGCAGTGTTAAATTTAAGTATTTATATCTGTGATTTATTGCAATATGTTTTATCGAAAATAATATTTAAAAAATCAATGTTATAAATCTATTTTGGAGATTATTGATTAATTTCTCTGGCACGCCACTGAATATTGTTTATAGTTTCGAAGAAGCTGCAATAGATAAAATATACACAGTAAGGTAGCTATAAAACTTCTGCATTTATTGCGTGATTTGTAGCATGATGTTAACAGCAACACTGATTGAACTAACAAACTAACGTAGGTACTTAATATTTATTTTAACACGTAATATTATACATGTATTATAATATATCCACCACCATCATCATCAGCAGTAACAAAATTCGATCAACTGGCTCTCGATGGTATCACTATATTAGCGCCATGGCTATGAGAATCGTTCTCAACCTGGTATCATGTGCTAGGATCTCACAACTGCCTAAAAAGTCACATGTGCATGCAGGACGTCAACCAAGCGAGTTGAACTAACGGCTAACGACCAATGCTTGTATCAATAACCTGCAGAGATATATATTCACACTGCATAAATCCACATGACTATATTATTGAATAAAAAATACATGTGATCTCGTTATCAATAATATTGCATTACAACATATTTATTCAGAAGTTAACGGCCTAATAATTGTGCAATCCCACAAGGAAGTTTATATTTCATTTCTTTGTGTAATAACGACTATCATTTTTCCAGCAATTAATTCTTTTTCATACTAAACTTTAATCTTTCATAAAATAATGACTCTCCGCTAAGACGTTTACGATAACTCTCTAGCATTATGATTTCAAACATTAAATCACTAATTAAATTATATATGTTTTATATTGGGTAGAATTGGCTTAACCAATGCTGTTGTTATTTAAATGCGTCTCCGAACCATACTTTCTAGTCTCCATCCACCTCATGCTCAACAAAACGCAGTAAACTGAATATGTCATGAATCTTATATTATAGAATTCTCATTATCTTAATATGACAAATATACGGGAATCCTAAAAGACACATTGCGGGTGTACAGTGATGCCAGTTCACTTGTAAAAAACCTTATTATTTTGATGCCAGACGGTGCCATAGATACCAATTTTACGTTTTTTTTTTTTATTCAATTCCTGTATATTTTGACAGAGAAAACAGGAGTTGTAATAAGTGATTTTGGTATCATGTTCAAAAATTAAATTTATTTAATGATTTAGTTTTATTATAATAACAAAATATCACATTATATCTATGCGAGTGAGCGGCCAATGTAACTCAATTCGTCATCGCAGAAGCCAAAAGAATGATGGTCCAAAAATAAACCGCATAAAGAATATCCAGTGGCAGTCGAATATTTTTAGCACAGTGGTATTAAATTTTATAAACATTTATCAATTATTTCTTTTTTAATAGTAATGTATTTACATTTAATTATACATATGTATGTAATATGTAGCACAATTAGATCTGTATGAAAAAAATATTAAATAATAAAAAATCTTTTTGTCCTTTTACGTTGTGGAGCATATAACATATAACAATCTAACGGTAATAATAGTCGATTCAACTAGTAACTTCAATTTTGAACGATGAATTTTAAAACCACAATAAATTGCGTTCCAAAATAAATCAAATAAACGGCACATTACAAATGAATTTTAGGTTTTTGTTGAAATTAAAATGTTAAATTTTTTTAATGACAAAATATTGTGTGATATGATTATTTTATCGGTTTGATTACGTGATAGCATATATACACAGATTAAAAAATAAATGAATTTTCTAAATGCACTGGAGAAACAAATAAATAAACTAAATTCGAGAATGTCACTGCAACAATCGAATGTCTCTTAGCACTTTCGCCGGCGACGACCGTGAGGGAAACCGCACGCGACAATGCAAACTAATTCAAGAGGGTGCATCGACATGCAACAAAACGCATCCAGTGCACTCGCTAACTTCACGACCAATATAACTCGCCCCGCAACAGTTCGCACACGACTTAAAACATATTATTTATTGTTTTAACTAATCATGTTTGTATTTGGACAGTAGGATTAGCTTTCCATGATAAATTGAATTATTTGTGATTACAGCAAAATATTGTACGATTTCAAGTATACTTTCTATTGACACGAAACAAACGACACCGAATAAACAACATACTTATAATACATATATGAGACCTATCGTCACAATGAGTAATGTTTCCATTGATTAAGCCGATATCTGAAAATACACAACATATACAAGGAAACTCTAACTATTTTAAACAAACGCGATTAAAAATTAAGAGCATAATTTTTCAAGTTATACTAGTCACCACCAGTCTACGGCAGATTTACACAATATAACCAAACATATTATTTATCAGGTATGTGACTTGTTAAAAATATTGACGTTTTATCTGAATAATTAATTGAATGAATAATAAATTATTTTAATAATAAACTATTATATTAACTGTTTATAAATAAACTTAAACGGTTAACCTAAATTGATTGTTACAATTATGTTGATTAGAATACTTATGTGTAATTAAGTGTTTCAAACATAACTTTCAAAAAAAAAAAAAAAACGATGTTTCTATTTTAATAGTCACAGAAGAGACTTCATAATGTAATATTTGAAAAAAATATTACTACTAACTTATAAGGCTGACGCTCGCCAAACATAAATACAGCCGAAAGTGAAGATGTTTAGTATTTTGTGAGTTAATTAAAATTAACTTAATTATATGTAATTTTTGACGACGGCGAATTGTTGTAGTCAAACTCTAATTTAAAAATTTTGCATCTGCATCTGACACGATGCAATTAACAACAGATATGAATAAGGGTAACCAACAATATATCTATCTATTCATTTGGTTCATTTACATTCAAAATCAAAGACTTATTATTCCAGAAAAAAAGAAATATGGTATGATTGTACAGCATATGTAGGATTTAAATTAAAAATGATATCATTATACTTATATCCTACAATAGTAAGGAATTAATTCTCATTCCCATCGCGATTAAAATTAACATAATCGAAATAATAAGATTGTCAAATATATATTTCATACGAAAGAGGCCATCATTGCTCATAGCGTACACTCAGTAATGTTTCAATACATAGACAATGCTGACTAAGTAGAGTTATTTTTTTGTTTTAGAGATGCTAAAATAATAGCCTCTCAATTACGAATTTGCTTTACGAATAATGGGCTCATCGACAGCAAGCAATCAATTATTATTTATGAGCAATATTACTACGCGATTGCAATAAAATGGTTAGAGTTTTAATATAGTAGAATATTTATATGTGTAATATTAACGTAAAAGTTATAAAGTCTCAACGTGTTGAAATAATTTCATATGGTGATTGGATAATCAATTCCTTCGTGGGAACATAAAATAGTAAATTTAAATAAATTACCACTAACTAGTGTCAGAAAATATGTAGATCGTTATCGAACGCTTATGATTTTCTCCTAAGAACTTTTTGAATTCTTAATCGCTTTCATATGTAAAAAAAATACATTAGATGACAGTATTCCGTGTGGAACTCCTGTGGACGCGTGCTAAGCAAGTGCGTTTCAATCTGCGGGGCTGCGAGCTCAAATCCGTCAGTTATCGTATATGTACAAGTATTTCAAAATATCAAATATACAAGAGTGCATTTCTTATAAGTTGAACGATTCACTGACAAACAGTGACAGCAAAAAAAGATAATTATCCTAAGCTCAATTTATGAAGTAGGTAACTTCACGTTGTGAAGATACGTACGGTTCATTTGTGGAGAGGTCAACCCCATATTATGGAGGTCCACGAACTCCAATATAAAAGCGTACTTGGTAAAAAATCTTTTGTATAAAAAACAGCATTTTAATTTCTGAAAAAAAATCAAGAAACAACATTTGTGTTGAAAATTTTCACATGTACAGATTAATTTTTGAGAACTAATTTTTACACCGTTACAGCTGAAATATGCAAATTACAACCGGGCTGTTTACCCAGTTTTGTTTATTACAAAAATGTGCTTACACGTATAAGAATTAATGTTCTATCTCAAATTGAGCCATTACGTCAAAATTAAGATCTAACACCAACGATCCGGACATGACTGATCCAAACATTTCGCAGTTAATAACGCTTTGTATTCAGCTCGAGTCAGTGAAGAGTGAGATAACTATTTAGTGACGTGTCTTCATGCATCTATTTGCATCATTTCTATTTCAAGTGCGTCTATTTTTGCGCCAACAATTTCAATTTGCTATTTATTTATTCACCGTTGATTAGATGACTAGAATAACTAATCTAGACATCATACAACAATTTAATACTACAAGTTATATTGACCTTTAAAATTTACCAGAACCACACTAGTATTATAGACAAAGCCAATTATTGTCACGCAGACAATAGACATACTGATGCCTGGCTAATGTTTTACTGGGATGAGGTGAATTGATTTCGTAATGAATTCGAAGATTGAGCAATTGATCAAGCAGTTCCCTATTATGTCGAAAATCAAGGAGCGACGCTGGAACTGGTTAGAACAAGTGATAAGGATGCTCCAAGTGACCCTTCTTCTTGGTTGCTTCTTGTTACAACCCATATGAGTGTGGTTTTCGGTTACTAACACGGGATACGCGAAAAATGAATTACTAGTAGCTGACGTATCGTATCATATAGATCAAAATAACTTATTTCTTATTATTTAATCAAAAACCTCACAGACTATATCAAAATAAAAAAATCCATATACACAGCACTGTAGTGGGGCCACATGGAACTTTTTATGAACATTTTTTTTAAACATTAATTTATCATTAAGAAATATTTTCGTTTGTACAACGAAAAAAAGCGGGAGGGGATGAAATTAAATATCACTTGAGTAGTTTTTTTTACTTAGTACTAAACCTCTGCATGCATACACAACTAACCTAAAATATATACACATGCCCTAACTTAACCTATATTGGGTAGTGTATTCCATAATTACGCAAGGCGTACGATGTATTTATTGACAACTTCCCACTACACATCTCAGTCTCTTCTATACTCGATCATCACAGCTTTGTAAAAATAAATTGACACAACAGTAGCTACTGTAAATAAAATACAATCATATCCATATTATGAGAGGAATAATTTCGCGAAATGTTAACAGGATATTACGGTGAAGTTAAAGCATGGTGTCGTAAACTGTTAGGATACGCTAGCATGTTACGTATTTTAGTAAGATCAGAAAAGATCTTGCCGCAGACTTTCTTTATCAAACACAATGCTTCAGATACTAAACATTCTTGCAAATATCAAATTCAGTTTATAAACAGTAAGTATTTTTTTTTAATGTCATATTCCAGTTATTTTTAATTGGATTTACATATTTATGCATTTGAACTAATGATTGGTGAATAGTCAGTTGCCCACACGCGGAATTGAATAATATCATGCAACAATTTGCGCGACCCACGACAGACCTTGAATTTATAATCCTTAATAATAGTGATGTTATTTAAGTTTTTCGTATGAAGTCACATGAATTATAAATAAAAAATCGTTCATCATTTTTTTTGTATGTTGTTACCAATTTTGAATTGATTGTAAAGATATTAAGCAGTCCCACGTAACAACGTAAATCAACGCGATCCTTCTAAAAAATATATGATTTGTGTTCGTAAATTCGTTTTTTTCGTTAAACAATTAAATAACTCTAGTCGAATTACACAATGATCACCATAGCAACACGATTATAAACTAGATTACTTTAAACACAAGATTGGTTGGAAAAAAACTTTTATTGCGTCTCCAATTGTAATAAAAATTTGACTTTATGTAGTTGTAATAGTTGTATTAGTAGTTGAGATCATGTAATGTTAATTAAGGAATCCTTGAAGACTATTCATAATGACCGGCTCAAAGAATGAATCAGGTATTTCAATGAATTTTCTTCTATCTTGAAGTGTCGTCTTTTTAACGACGATGCGGATTTTGTTATTTGGGCTAATTAATCCACAACTACCACTGTTGGTCAATATTGATGGCAGCCATTGGACTATCTTGGGTGGCATGGAGTTGCCAAAGGAGTGTTGGAAGATTCATGAGGCATACTGACATCTTACGATTTCCTCTTACGTTCATTAATAATATCATACAAGAACTTCATTAAGACTCTTACGGGATTCTTAAGGGTTTCTCGATATCATGGTGAAATACCAGACGTAGTCGCGGTAATTCCTCAACTGATGAATAAGAAAGAATGATATTGCGGTGAGTAAAAATCATCTGAGTTATCTTTATAATCGGTCTAGCAGCTTTCTTAGCGGAAAGCAACAAGAAGCTGAAAATATTGCAAAACTTAACAAATTCTGGTTATTGGAAATTCAAACATTAAATTTGGTTTACAGCCATAAATAGTAGCAGACTTATTCGATTAGGTGGTGAGTGTGGTTCGGGTGAATATCTGAACTAGTCAGCATAATTTTTAGTTTTTCAAATAATGAAAATTCTGAAAACTTCTAGAGATATTCTCATGTATGTATATGTATTTTTAATAAATATTATGCAGTATTTTCCTATCATATTTACATACTATATGAAATAAAAACAAGAAATTATTAAAAGCATTGGCATTGCTAATAAGTATTGCTTTTAAATTTTAAATCTGGCATTGTGATGCAATTATATTGAGTATTCCTTATAATAAATACAACAAAGGAATACATATTCACTGTATAATATTTTAATAAATTCTGACACGAGATTTGTGAAAGATATTTGGCAAAATAAATGCCACATAAAATATTTCTTATCTTAGAGAATTTCAATTAGAATCCAGAAGTAATAAACCATTACGTGTTGGTAAATGGAATTTATTAATACATTTATAGTATCATGTCACGTGTAGTCACGCTGTTAATATGAAGATAAAGATCAACGAATGAGTGGAATAAAAAGTAGCCAGGAAATTGCAGTCTTTTTGGTAGACTGCATTTTAAAATTTGCGTGTCTGTAAAATTGCATCCATCTCATTGCACATTAACCCAAAATACTCACGAGAAATAAATTTGCTTTCAAATGTATACAGTCAAATCTCTTCATAATGAATACCGAATTTTCTTAATATTATGTAGAATATTTTGTTTTATTAAAGAACATTATCATGCGTATAAAATAAACCAAACATATTTTGTAATTTAAGATAATTTCCCCGTATTCGGTATAACTATTTCCACGAACTTTGCTACAAACATATTTAACTTTTATTTTCATATTTAGGACACGCCACTTCCTGTAACATTCAAAATCGTATTATTAGATTAGATTAGAATTAGATAAGACACGTGTCCAGGATGCGCTGGTAAACTTTAACCCCGCACACCTCTTATTCCAACCAATAGGTTTCCGTCGTCTTAGAAAAATCAAGTACAGTATTATCCTACTATCTATAGATTTTTTTTTGTTGTTGCATTTTTGGGTCTTGGGAAGCGATACGGCAGGTAACTGAGAGTCCCTGAATCGTCACGCATTGGTTATAAACTCCACATTATCGAAAAGGCTTAAAGAATATTTTGAATTAAAAAGTACAATATGGAGAAAAATGTTCTTATCGGTAACATTACGAGTTGTTAATTGTTATATAGAATGAAAAAAAAAGGAGATAAATTATTTTATAGTGCAATATAAAATAAAACAAATTATGATATTATATTAAGCATGAACTGATTTGTACCGAATGCCGATGGTGCTTAATAGAAATTAGCGTTCAATTCAAAAACTATTTAAGCTTTGTAGACATCCATATGGGTCCTAATTAATTTTCTCAACAGGGCTTCGTCTCCATCTTTGTAATCCAGACAAAAGTTGCTAAGAAGTGTGCTGTTCAAGAATATCGGTCTTAGTAGAACACACACATGACACAAATGCGCACGAACTTATGAACTGACTTAGATATTACACCGTCCATCTACCAAATTCAGAACATTCGCCCTCACAAAACGGATAACGTAACAGATACTTTGTCACATCTACATCTAGGGTAATTTAAAAGTATCATGATAGACTAACACACTCATAAAGAATGATTTCTTACAGCTCAAGTAAGTTGTGTGTAAGGAGTTTCTATCAATTACTCTCTATTAAATTTTATCCTTATGATATGCGTAATGGCGTTCTTGAAGGAGGGTGGGAGCTTCATTTTTATCACTTGGCGGTCTGATTCAGTCATTAGGGACCACTTAAAAACTAACCAATTCATGCCGAAATGTTTTATAAAATAAAAAAAATATTAAATGACTCAACGTTTATCTTCCAGGTGATTTCAAGATTATTTTTTATAAAGATGATCCAAATTTTAATTTGATTCAACTAAACTGTTCAAGTTATAGTAGCATTAACTGAGTTTCAGCAAAGGGTCTCGCTGGGGACAAGAATACCTATTATTGAAGATTTAATAGGGCTCAGAAATGGATTCGTGGAAATTCTTGTGCGCATCAAAGTACTGGGAAGCTGCTCTTTTAGCGCTTGAAAGTCCAGTTTTCAATCGCCCGCAGAAACTAGTTTTCAGATGTGGTAAATGGTGAATAAAATTTGAGAGCAGGAAGGTAGTGTTCAATTTTTCGGTATATCGGTGTGTTTGGACAACATCTATGCCCAATCTTCTACTATTTCATTGATTTGTACGTTACATGTACTTGTAATCTGTACCACGGTGTGAATATTTTTCCTTACTAGGATATGTGTTTAATCCGAAAATTATTGGTATTAGCCATTCTTTATTCATCTTTCCAAATCTTGAAAGCATCGAATTATAGAACACACTTTCTACTAGGTACTTCTAAGATCTTATTAAAACAAGAACCGTATCAGGTCTGAATTCTCTGAACAATGAATCAGCGTCGAAAAAGGTGAAATGCGGCTGCATTGTACGCGTAAGTATTAAACCATCTGCTGCACAATGTATACATGTATATGCAGCGAGGGTATTTGATTACTCTCTGGTTTATTTTTTCAATGTTGTATAATCGACTTAAAATTCTTAATTATTAAAGGCGTATTTGCAATTGCTGCGTCGTAATCTATAAAAATCTGGTAGGCACGTTTTCTTTTTTTCTTAACACTGTCTATCTTATAATCTTACTGCAGACATGAAAGTGTTATGGGTTTTTGAAATTAATTTTCATCGTGTCACCATGAGTAAGCATCTACGCCAAGTAAGTTGAAGATAGTAGATGTGTCACTAATCTTGAAAGAGACAGCATAGTACCTCTAATACAGATTCCCTCTGCAAACCATATGCATTCTTTATATGGCTGGGGCTCTTACTGCCTGTGTTTTCATGTATCAATATTGGTTTTTTTTCTGAACACAAACTATACACATATTTAAATAAATATTTTTTCTCATTCTTTCCCTTCCAACACTCGCGACGTCTCCAAAATCGTTATGCGGATGTATACCGTACTCTAACGAAACTCTGTAAAGTCCCAAAACTGTGGTTGTCGTTGGATTCTTCGCTTTAGGATATATCATCATCTATTACCATGAAATAAATCATTACTTAAATTACATAATTATATTTTATTATTTATACTGACGCTGGTGGAATACGTATTTAACCAATGTTACGTTGATACATAGGCATGTCAAAGTATTTGATTAAATGCAGTATTTTAAACGTAGGTGAGTTAGAGGTCCATATTTACTACGGGGCCTAAGGGGCCGGAGCCCAGGATTGAAATGGAAAAGCATTTAGATATTTACAGGAGTAACGTGTCTCTGCGCTAAGCTCGACAAAAGTAAAATTATTAAATCCAAAAAAGACGTCACCCTTACTTACGATCAAAAATATATTTCTACACATATAATTTCCATAAATAACGTTTTAATATGTTTGTGGAGTATGTGGCGCTACATTTATATTTATATAATATCTAGACATCATAACAAACCTTGATAACGGCAGATGAAAAGAAATATTATACATTTTAACTAGTTTCTCAGTATTATGATTTTAAACGATTATTATAATTAAATAACGCATTATTCTTTGAATTTACTTTTTTATATGGATGATTTTCTTTAAATGTCTCCCCCACTGCAAAAAAGTATGCTCAGATTGACAATTCACGACAGACACGAGTACGCCGCTGGATAAAATCATTGTGGTGAATTTTCGTATTACATATAAATCATAAACAATTTAACTTGAAGCTATAAATAATGCGGGTGAAATTAATTTTAATTTGAAAATGAAAACTGGTTAATTACGGTAAATTTAAAGTATTATATTTCTAAAGTTTTTTATAGTATCCAAAAAATACCCCGACTAGATTAAAAGTAAAGTAATTCATACCGAATCACTTTTTTAATTATTAAAGTATGCGTGTCTACTGGACGTTTAGAGAAACTCAAAATTATTTTTGTAACTGAAAACATTTTTTCCATATTAGGCGCCGAATTGCGAAAAGCACTCTGAATTCATAACCAGCGGTAATGTAAACGTTTACCGTCGGTCTTGAATCCAGACTACTTTTCGCAATTCGGCGCCTCATAATCAGTATAACGAAATTTCAGTGTAACAAAATGTACATGATGTCAATAAACTTCGCTACCAATAAACTCGGCCTGTATAGTTATTAAGCTCGCTTCAGACGAAGACTAATTCATATTGGCACATAAATGTACATACTGTAATCTTTCTGGAGTCGTTACATAGCGATTTAAAGTTCTGATATGTTTCAAAATAGTGTGTTAAAATATGTAGAAAATACTAATCTCAAAGTCTTAAATGTCAAAAGATTGTTATCATTAATGAACTTCCATAAAAGCCATGCAAAAGCATTGTGAAGTCCTTGGTGCGTCATAGAAGTGCCTCTAAAACCAAACGCTTGCATTTTATCCCAAGGATGAAATGGTCACGAATATGTAATAATTCTAAGAAATTTATCACAACTGCATCACGCTATTTTAAATTGCAAATACACGGAATACAGTGTTCACGATTGGGTCATTGCTGGTGCTTAGTCTGTTTTAGTAAACAATGGGATAGTCATCGTATCACAATGAAATAAAGTATTAGATAATATATTTTATCAGATAGATACAGTCATCGTTATTAATATGCGGTTTCATATTCGATATTTTCTGTATCTAGTTAGTGTGCACTGATAAAAATGTACCCCAAAAATATTGTATCTATAAAATAAGTCCTGTGAAAACTACTAGAATCAGTGGCGAATTTACCTATAACCGCACCAGGCCCAATGCGAAATTTTCGAGGGCCTAAAAAAGTCCGCACTATAAAGCAAAAAGTCTCTAGATAGCGTAAGATCTAAAAATGAAAAACCACAAATTTGGAGGAATTACGAAAGTAAAATTTTTTAAGTAACCTGAGAAAAACGAGAAACGATGAGATTTTGGACGAAGTACGAAAATATTATTTTTAAGATAGCGAGAGACCTAAAAAACCGAGAAATTACAAAAATTGGACGAAAGTAAATTTTCAAGAAGAGTAGAATCTAAAAAAAAGGTCTCAAGCGCTAAATCTGCCAGCGGCTGGAATAGTATAATAAACAGTCGAATCTGGACACATTATTTTATGAAATGAAGCCAATTAACATGTGTTACTAAATTGTATTTATAGATTCCTTTCAGTAGATTAGTAAAATGCATATATTTTTGTGTATTTTTTTTAACACGGAAAATATATATTTTACGATGATTTCATGACAATTAACATCAACTGATTGTCTTTTCGTAAATATGAAAACGCAAATCTTTTATATGTATAACGTTATGTTCATGTATTATGGATTATTATGACATCTTGTCATCGGACTATTTGCAGTATTAATGTGTCGTAATACTCATTCTTTGCGATGAATTCAACAGGCAATCTACATTTAGTTCACTTTTATCTTTGCGCAAATTTGTATTTGCATTTCACAACTTCCTCAAATGTATTAATATAATCGGTGTGAACGAACCCGGGCAGAGCGATCGTAAACCAAACCACTGTTTATCAAATTTGTTTACTCGGGTACAGGGGTGGTAATTGATAAACATGACAGTGAGTATATTTTCTTTATCAGTAGATATGTTATCTACATATACCTACTTCGAATAACTTAAATACTGTGTTTTAATTGAATAAAATGAAATATGGTGCTACACACTAAATATTACATATCATGCAACTAACCACTGCATCAGGACTCGTCAGGAAAAATGGTGTATAATCAAATTTTATCCTGAAAATTAAAACAGTTATTCCAATAAGCCTATAACCAAAATATCTCTCAAAATAACCAAGATATATACAACTAGTTGATAAAAACTATCTTGAATTATTCGTATTACTATTAATTACAATTAAATAACTTACACGTGCATGTACAGATACTCCCCGACTTCACTGACTATCATTTCCTTGATTTTCAAAAACAAATTTAAAAACGTTTATTTCTTTATTACTACATAGTTCGTTATTAATTATATATTGTTGAATATGCACACATGGAGCGATATATAGTTAATAATAAATAATATGAAACACGGGTATGTTACGATAGTATACAAATATTAGCCAACTTGTGTTCGAATATAAACGCGCTCAGCTGTGTCACGTAAACGTCAGAATTCACCAGAGTCTTTCTGACTTTTGTTGTTTTGATATTGTCGAAGGTTTTTGTTTTTAAATTATGCACAAAATCGAAATGCTGGGCATGTTAAGCAAACGCATACATAAATGATTAAAACGATGGCATCAATAAAAAGGGACGTGTTATTTATGGAAATTAAAGTATAAATCATTAAATGCATGATTTACGGAAACCGCGCAATGCCCTTCTATGCTAAATCTTTATTTAACCCTTAATGCTAGGAAAACATTTTTATTTTACTTTGAAAAAAACCCAACTTATCCCAAAAAAATTGTCGTAAAAAACCTTTTGAACGAATTGACTGCGTAGCGTGAGTATTATATATATTGTTACAATAAAGATAGTAGTAATAAATAACGGTCACACTGCTGTTTTCATGGATCATATCATTAACCAGCTTACTGCGATTATCACGAGCTCGTGTCGGATCATAACTCACCCAATACGCGCTAAGCACTCATCGAGTTTTTGTGCCGCAGTAAGTGGTTAAGTTTTTAACAAGCGTGCGGGATATGTCTCTTTCTTCAGACTGAGTTGATAATGGCAAAGATAATTATATAAATTCAAATCTTTTAACCTTACCTTACTTATATATTTTAATAGCAAATTGAAAAATATTATATCATTTGAAGCGTCCAGTTCCAAAGAGCGACAAAACGACAATTTAATATTTATGTAAACCATGTTTTTATGTTTGAAGGTAAGCTTACATATTATAAGTTAAGATTCTCTATTCATTCGTATTCTATGTTTATACAATAACAAAATAACGGCATATATTCTTCGATAAACTTGAAAACCAAATAAATATTGGCAAAATATGTTTTTTTTTAAATACTTTTTAGATTGGCACAAACTCTCCCGTCATTCCGCACGCACATACCAAGTGATTAGGAAACAGTTTGCTCTAACTAATATTATTTTTTCTTTAAATTAAAAAATAACGTTGACATAGTGAAATAATGTTATTTAAAGATGGATATATATATTGTTAATTGGAAATAAACGCTTAAAATATTCAGTGTAAAACAGAACATTAAAATCTTAAATAAAATGAATTTTTATATATTTTTCAGGAATTTAGTGTCATCTTAATCCTATTTAATCTAATTCTCGAATCAAAGAAAAATAGTTACAGAATATGAAGGGTAAAAAATACCAAAGTTTACATGTTAATAGTGTATAATAAAACTGAACAACAATTAAAATAACCTTTATTTTACATATATGTTTTTACATAAGGTTTTAAAAATTATAACAATAGTATTAAATTAATTTTTATGTAAATGCTAACAAACTAAAAAAAAAGCAGACAATTAAAACAAAAACAATGTAACAAATAAAAAAACACAACAAACAGAAATTGTATTCTAAGCAAGTTAATAAAAAGAATGCGTATTATTAATATTAGATGCATTTAGAACCCGCTGAAATTTGTCTAAATACACTTATTTTGATAATTTTTTTTACAGATAAACTAAAAAAACAATTTAATATATTTCATAATAAAACAACATATACGCCCTTATTTTATTTTTTATCTAAACAAACATCGAATTCGAATAATTAATTAATCTTGACTTATAATAAATAATATTACCTTAGCACTAAAAACTATTTCCCATAAATAATATTGAACTGTCGTTTTATCGCTTTTTGGATTAGACATTTCATTTATATTTTATTTTTACAAACGCAATTTTTTCTAGATTACTAATGTTTTCCAAGTAAATAATTTATATCAAATGTAATAATTAATATGTCTCAATATGCATATTTCGTGTAAATTGCTCGACCGTTACACCTTAAAACTTTTTTAGCCATAAAAGTATAACCAATCACACCAACAAAACAACTATTCATTATTTGTATCTGCTCAATTTTAGGCCAGTGGTAACACTGGGCTGTGACTCGCATTCCATTTTTGATTGATTTTTTAAATTCAAAACAAATTAAATCACAAGTGAAGTTGGAGGTGTGGTCGGTGAAGATGTGTTTCTCATGTGCTGTGCATCATTTAGCGTCTCATTTTAGTATTGTTTTTCTTTTGTCAATAGTGTAGAACGTCGCCTTTTGGTTCAACCACCTTTTAGCCCTTTACAATCCATTGTCTTCATTCCATCTTGAATAACATTACATTACTAGGTTATGCCTGGATGATTCGCTGTGTAGGAACTAGTGAGTGGTGATTGACAGTGTTTTTTTTCAAAATGAGCAGCTGGGCTAGAAGAATGCATCGCAGGGCAGCAACTCTCAGTAATGTGGTGACGTCTTGTGGACATCCAAGCACCATCCCATATCCTAGAAGACTTGAAAAAGTCAAATTTGGAGTCCCATTACATGAAGTTTGTAAGAACGATATCCCTGGCCCATTGCTTGTAAGTTGTTTCTTACTCTTCTAATTTCAATAGTGTTTGCTTGGTATTAACAATAACTTGTTATAATTTACCAAATATCTAAAAGTCATGCCCATATTGTCAGTATCTATGCATAATGCTGCTAATTTATGAATTAAGACAGTATTACCATTTTTCATTTTTTTTTATTTAAACTCTGTTTCTCATTTTAATCATCAATTTTGACTGATAAATATGTATACACTCATTTCAGTATTGTTTTTATTCAAAATATAGTAAATGGGTAATGTGGAGGTGAATGTTGATCAGAAATATTAAAATTTACTAGAAAACATCCTTTTAAGGCGTATAAAAATGATCGCGAAAATGCTGGAAGTTCTCCACGACCTATAGATTCCAAATTTCTTTCATTCAATTTTATTTTTCTCATTATTTCAAAAAAATTAATCTAGACGTCCCTATAATACGATCTGAATGGTTAAAGTATAACGTTGCATGCACTGGAGTTTTCATTCCTGCATCAAAGCAAGTCATCTACTGTGGCCAGAATCATTTGCTGCAACAATACACATGCAAATGATAATTGTCCTAAAATTCAATTTGTGCATAGACTGTACCGTGTACGTGCATAGTTAACCCAAGGGCTCTTATCCATTCCTGACTTCCAAATCCGTTTCCAGTAATGGAAATGGGAATTATCCAATTAACTGCAGGTGAAAGATCTCAAATTGGTTACTTACCCTGTGAAATTTATTTCAATGAATGTGATTAAAAAAAAATTATCTTTCAAAATAAAAATTATCAAACAGATTTCTCTTGCCAAATCCACAATATCATTTGTTAAGTGTTATTTCAGGCATCTACCTTGTTCTGTTGGCAGTGTGTTATTGAAAGATTGGTATCTGTTTCCATCCTAAAAGAAAATTTATATCAAATACAGCTAATCAAGAACCAGTTGGCAATGACTGAATAGTTATGAATTATTTGATAATTTTACACATTAAAATTTAAGTATTATATGAAACTATCTATGAAAACAACGGTTAAGCTTTTTCTATGAGCAAGTGCTTGTTTTTTTTATGTACAGTTGATATTGAACATTCTTCAAATCAATTAAAAATAAAGTATTTGCATTTGGATTTACGAGTGAATTAATGAGTTTATACTTCACAATAAATCTGTGTAGCTAGAATCTTTTATATAATTCATATCACTTATGCATTTATAGCTGCTTATTATTCAGGAAGTAAAGGAGAGTGCAATAGTTGATTTATTTTAATATTTAATTGCTATGTGTCAAGCTTTGTCTATTGCATATTTGTCAACTTTTCAATTCAATGAGGGTTATTCACATTAGAATGAAATGATGCGAGTCTTATAGATCAAACTGACAACTTAACAATGGATTTAAACCTAGTTTTGATTCCAAGATCTTTTAATTCTTAAATAACAAATAAAATCATCCACAAGATGAAAACTGAATGCAATTTTTTTTTGATCATGTCTGCTCTGACCTTGAGGTATATCAATTTCCCCACTGTGAAGACTTTGTTCTCTCTTCTATCTAACTGGTTGCCAGTCGCTCAATCCACTGGTCAATGCAGTCCTGCATCTTTGTATTGAAAAATCATTATGTTACTGTACGATTAGAACCTATGACCTCCGGTACTGTTGTGCTCATTTACTAATTGCCAACTGAAGTCACATCACTTTTTCAATTTTCTTTGATCAAATGTTTGATATATGTATTATTTTATAAAGGTCCTGATTTTGAAGTTAAATAAAGAAGCACCATTAAGAAGAGATGTATTTCGAGCTCCCGGTCATCAGGGGGCCATGAAAAAGCTTATTCACTTCCTGCAGACTGGCCGTTTAGTCAACGTAGATAACTATTCAGTTTACACTATCGCTAGTGTGTTGAAGAAATTTTTGAGGTTTGATAATATTTAATTAATACAAAGCTATTTGGTAGATATTAAATATTCATTAGAGACACCAAACGTTATTTATATAAATATCATTCATTTATAAAAATCTATCTAAAATAATGTTAAAAACATATTATTACCAATGCACAGAAACTTTGAGCACCCAATTCCCTTGCATAATATTTACAACAAATGTGGATCAACTAGAGGTACCAACAGCCAATGGAGTTTGTTAGAAAAGTTAATGTTTTACTCTGAACTACACTATTTTATTCCTACAAAAAGGTCTATGAACTTGGTGAATATTTAGCTTGTTATTTTCTTCATCTCTTATGTACAATATCTTACATGCATGTAAAATAAGATAATATAAAAAATATTCTCCGTGTTACTCTTATATTTAAAATATTTCATACATCTAAGTTAAATGGTATTATAAAATATAATTTGTGTGAGCGTAAATGGTAGCAAATAACAATAGTTGCGTGGTGATATTTCAGAAAACTTCCCGGTGGTGTTTTTGGCCGAGAAGGAGAGATGCAACTCTTCAATGCTGTAGAATTGCCTGAAGAGCAGCAGATTCAAGAAATTAGAAGGTATAAATAATATGTATTCTTATATGTAGGCAAAATAGTAGGCTTTTATTGCTGATTTTGTGTACGCTTATCATTTTTCAGGTATTTAACAATAACAAAATTACGATAATTTTTTCTTTTTCATCCATAGCAATTCTTGGTTGTTGTTTGGACTTATTTTTTTGTGTCGAATTGTCTAAATATATCATTCGAATAACATTTTAATTTTTTTTGTTGGAGATATTCCAAGTGAGAAAACATTGTGTTTTCCATTATTTTTCTTTCTTGTCGATGTTATCAAAAATAATTAATATTCTGTTGGCTCTTAGTGCTTTCTGTAGAAAAACTGTCAATAGTATTGAATGATTTTGACAGGAAGTTGATGCCAATTCATACCTTTTCATCTGGTAATACATTACTATTGATATCTCAATCAGCTGAAACTGAAACATTGCTATGTATAGAAAATGTTAAAGAATGAAGTTAAATATGTGCCTTAATATTGATAATCTACTCCATTTATGAGCAACATATTACATGAATATGTTGACAGCAAACTTATTTTGCAACATTTGCCTCACAGGCATTTCGGTGTTGGGTCTACAGAAACCTGTATATTTCAAATGAAATTGATGCAAGCTAATAGCAAATTAAAACTTTTGCAGTTTATTGTATTTTTTTTTCCAAATACATGTCTAATTTTTTCACATGACTGAGTCATCATCACTGCAGTACAATGATACTAATATTTTTTTCTTTGTATATATTAGTTAAAATAGATTCTTGGATAATAAACATTTATACAGAAATGTAGGCAATAATCAAATTAATATAAAAATAAAACACAGTTATCAGAAATGTTGATTTTTATGGTTTATCGTTTGATAAACCATAACACCTTATAATTTTCTTACATTTAAATATAGTCTGACAAACAAAAATCTTTTGATTTATATGTATATCATATAAAATAATGATACACAAATAAATTCCAGACTGGTGTTATCTCTTCCTGGCCACACTCAAAGACTGTTAGTTCTCTTGTTTGGAACATTCCGTGTTATGGCGTCAAGTGCTGAGCGAGCTGGAACTGGCATGACTGCTGAAGCTCTCGGAGTTTCCGTTGCCCCCTCCTTCTTTCATTCCTGTGTGTCTGACGGCAGGGCAGCTACTATGCAGGACGTCCAGCGATTCAAGGTCATTATAATTTTTAATCATAATCTGTCAGATCCTGTGTTACACTTTATAATTTCTAATTTAATTACAAAATGTGTGGTGGATTCTAATTTAATATGAAAGATATTGAATAGAAATGATGTCATTATTTTCACATATATTTAATTATTCAATCTTGGGGAGAGCCTGGGGATAAATATGGCATTTAATCGTATTTAATTTAATACACAAATGTAGATAAACATCTTTCAAT
Source organism: Rhyacophila evoluta (assembly GCA_022683975.1). Classification (NCBI taxonomy): domain Eukaryota; kingdom Metazoa; phylum Arthropoda; class Insecta; order Trichoptera; family Rhyacophilidae; genus Rhyacophila; species Rhyacophila evoluta. The sequence goes on along the minus strand of JAGVSQ010001604.1, from coordinate 8,336 downwards.
TATGTGAGCTTCTGGCAAAATTTATCAAAACATAGAAGTACCTGACATAACTGTATAATACTGAATTGTGGTGAAGAATCATCGTATATTTTAATACTTGTACCTAAATAATGATAATTATAAAGAATGACCATATGATTATGTATAAACAAAAAAAAATATATAATATGGTATGGTATCAAAATATTTCTAGCTTATTTTATCTCAGGCTTCGATTAAAAGAGTTTCAATGGCTATTTCATTTTTTTGACACTTAATCTGTGGCTTTTAAATAAAAAAGCATAAATTGACTATGTAGAATGACTCGTTATCTTCTTGGATAGTTTTTATACCTTATCTATGATTTTCCAAATTAAATATAACTTATTCTATGAGCTCTCTATATTGAGATATCTATTCATACTACTTAATCATTATCATCTAGCCTTAAAATTTTAATCTATTCATACTACTTAATCATTATCATCTAGCCTTAAAATTTTATTTAGTGTTAAATATTTACTTATTTCAAAGATAACGTATCTACAAAGTACAAATAATCATGTTTTTTTTCTATAACAATGCAAAGATAACAATGGAATTCAGATATTAATAATTCAAAGAAAAACTTTTTTTTAAATATTTTTATATGCACTCAATTTTCCTTCTCCTTTATCCTTTATGATACATCACTGAAAAAAATGTATAAGGAATATCATCTCCCAAAGTATTATTTAAATTGAAAATATAAACCGTGTTAAATTGGATGCGAATTTCATTATTTTATTCTTAAAATGAAAACTGCATTATACGTTTTAATGAAATTATCAGTGTAAAATTAATAAGTTAAAATGAGTGTCAAAAAATCCATTAAACCAGCTCATACAATACTTTACATTTTTTCCGTATACTGGTTGGTAACAATTGTTTTACTCTCATATTGTGAGTCAAATTCATTAAAAATTTGTAAAACTTAATATTCTATATTATGCAGTTAATAATGGACAATTTGTGGAAAAATTGAAAAATTCTGTAGACATTACCATTTATAATAAGAAATCAAAATGAAACAAATATCATTTAATGATATTAGTATACAGAAAAGAACTGTGTAACAATGGGTTCCATATTGTGGAATGATTTTAATACCTTTTACAATTACACCGTGTATATATTCTCTACCTCGGTATTAAGAGTCTGTTTTTGTCTATTTTTTAAATTTGCATTGTTATATATACGTTTTAATCTAATCCATTTTATTCAATTAAAGTATCTCAGAGGGAATCTATTTACTGTCAGTAAAATAAACATTTAACTGGGATCCTTCTGTCACTAATATTGATCTGAAAATTGTAAACTCTCAGTGCCTTATTATTTTAAATATAAACATGAAAAAAAATGTTATCTAAAATAATTCTCCATATAAATTAAATTGGAAAGTAGGATCGCAGATAAATTTAAAAGTAAAGTGGAAATTGTTAGACACCACTGGTTTACAGAATGTCGGGATCATATCGTCATTGCACTTTCAAAACCGGCTATGCGTATATCGCTCATGACAAAGCAATAGCTTGCATACAAAACTTTTGAATACTTTGCATTCAAGGTATTGTTTTTTCAGAGCAATATGCACATAGCCGGTTTTGAAGGCGCAACGGCGATATACAGAATGCATTGAACAAACAATAAATTTACCATTACTTCTCAATCTATAAATTTGTTTACATTTTATTGATAATAAATATCGATAGGGTTGTTGGAATTTCAGTAATATTTTTTTTTTAATAATTTTAGATAAATTCCAATATTTTTCATAAATACATACTATTAATTTTCTGGTAAATAAGGATTTTAATTTCTTACAAATCTCCATATAAATATGTATGTATATAATTGTAAAAAACAACATCATATATATATATACCTATTCTATAGTTATAGTAATGAACAGTGTTAAATAGTCATGAAATAGACAATCGAACACAAATTTAATTATTTCCTATTATAAAGACACAACAAACCTTCAGTTATGAATTGTACACATAATTGGTTACAAAACAAGAAACAAATATTGTCATAAATTATGCATTTCATCACACATTTAGGCAAAATTAATGTGGACCTTGTGTATGTATGAACTGGTTGAGCCCATTCTTTTAATCAATGCATTTTTTAAGACACTAGTAGGAGGACATTAGTAGGATGATGAGTGACCTCTTGTTTTGTCTGATTATTCATTTATTCACCATGAGGGAATACATGTGGTTAGGTATCTTTCCGTAATTAGGTATGTCTGTTTTTTTTTACTTTGAGAAGATTGTAATTTACATGGATGTTTGCCAAATTTAATGACAATTAAGAATGCACGAATGAATCAGTTTATGTCTTAAATATCACAATGACAATACATGATTAAGCGCATTACAATTAGAATTGATTTCCCAGAACAGCGGTCACTTATTATTGGAATATTATTACTGTTGAGCGCTGTACATTCAGCTTTGTGTTTTCTTTTTCAAATAAACAATGGCAGGCGGAAGTCAGCGTAAGTAACCGACAGATATCATTTTCCTTTATTAATTTCTTACATCTACCTCCATTGCCATTGATTCTCAGCCATGCACTGTTGATAATATACTATATTAGTACATATTTAGAATTTATGTTGTTTTCATATTGTACATTGTGCATTCCTCTGCTGCCATGGATATTTTATGAAACTATGCAATATTTACTTGCACTTTTAGCTTATTCAGAATACTCCTTGGATTGATAAATACTAAGGCTTTATCTTTATATGAATTTATCCCAAAAAGAAATAAACAAAACAGTAATTTACTATTATAACTTGAATTTCTTGTAGTGTGTTTGAAAAAATTACCACTATATACAATTTGATTTAAAAAAGCGGGAAACACTGATGATTTTACTGCCTTGTGAAGGGATGTCTGGGACATATAATTTTCTTTGATTGTTTAATTATATTTTTGAATTCAACTGACACAATAGATAAGACTGTTTTATTTATAATTTTTGGAATAAATTACCACAACTTAAAACTGAATTTGTAGATATGTCAGTTATATTCGCCACACCTTTAATACTGGTTTACCTAATACAACAGTTGACAAGTATTTATTAAGGTATCTTTGGATTTATAACACTTCTTGCAACTATTGAGAAATATTATAATTATTATTTAGTTACTCCAAAATTAAATGAATTACATCGAAAGCATTTTCAATTTATTTACTAACTCATCATAATCTAATGATAATAATAATAATCCTCAAAAAATTAGGTACCATAATTAGGTTCATGGTAGTTATTGGTACAGATGATAATGTGAATGCTTTTCTATTGATTCAATCTCAAATTTAAGCCTTGATCATGATTGAATATGTGTTCATAGCAAGACGAGTATGTGACCACTGTCAAAATGTAATTTGTCAGAAACATTATTTTTAGTGAATATGCCTAAAAAATATTTCAATAGCTCATTCAAGAACAAAACACTTTTCTAAATAAAAAACATATATGATTAATTAAATGCCGAGGAAAATTAATTAAATAATAATCAATTAAATATAGTTTTGGTAGCTGAGAAAATTTAAATTACAATATTGTTTCACCAATAGATATTACGGGCACTATAGAATTTATTAATTATAATCATTGATTATACTATCTGGCCTGAATATTTATTATTAAATATAAACTATGCAGCCATTATTTATATCACTTTCGCATAATTATCACTAGTAAAGTATAAAAGTATCACAAAGAACCACATTTTAGCAGTAACTCAGTATTTTAAAAATTTGCCAATTGTATTATTGGAATTGGCATTATATGATTTGCATTCATATTTATTTAAATATAGTTTATTAGTCTAATATTGTATCAGCTAAGTTTTTTTGCCTCTTTCGATAATATTGAATGTATTGCTTTTAATTTTTGTAAATAGTTTTTATTTTTGCTTTTTTATGAAAATACTCTGCAAATATATGCCTATTTTTTATGAATGCATAATAATATCTTTTAGTCAAAATTTTACTATGGTAATATATTTAGAACAGTTATCTTAGTATTTTATTTATATCAACATGTGAAACATTAGTTTAGTTTTGTCTATAACCATTATCTCGCATGTATAATTAAATTTCATACATTCAAGTTGTAGGTTTGTAATAAAGTAGAAGTACATTGAATATTTGACACACCATGCACTAGAAAGTTTAGATTGTATGAATTTAGTATAATTTTAATGAAAATCAAAATATGCAACAACAAATTTTTCACTGTGTGTGTGTGGGTTAGTGACAGGTTTGTAATAAAAAGCCATTAATAATTATTTTCAAGAATTTGCCTTATAATTTACATGTTAACCTGCAACATTTTTGTAGCTTATTTGTTTAAAATGAGTTATATATATCACTGAAAAATAATTATAATTAGATGCAACATATTGTGTTGGAAAGCCTATTATATGAAATCATTATTGTGTTTAATGTAAGTTCTAAATGCATTATATTTATTATCTTTTATATTCATTTACAATATAATTTATTACCAAATTTAAAAAAAAAAATTCATCCCTTCAACAAAAAGAAGTTACCTATTTAAAATTCATGAAATAAATATTACTATTTACACTATTTTACTAATAAGTTTATGGGCATTAAAAATCCTTAAAAATGTCAATGTTTGTCCATTATTCAGCCAACGCATAATTTGTTTTGTAAATGGCTCACTATTTTTGTATTTTTTTTTTCTTTAAACAGGTAGCGACGCGGGTGATGCGTCAGTTGATTGAGCGGTTTGCGCGAGGAGACGTCTTTGGGCGAGATAATTATGAGTATTACGCCCGCGTAACTGGACGAGTTCTGCGGGTGGCTGATGAATGGATTTGTTCCTTCCGATATCCTCCACCTCCCCGACATCCCAACGACCAACAGCTTTATGCCAGTAAGATCCCATCGTGATTAATTAATATTTGCAATCTATTCCATCCACGAAACATTCGAAGAAAGGTTTTCTATACGAAATGCATCATATTTCTAAAATCATACTATACCAAGACTGCTTTTGTTTTTAAGGAATAGATGCAGATATTTTGACTAATGACAAAATTTTGCAGGACTTATTATTTTAAACTGCTCTTTATGATTATTATTCATTACTCGTTTTTTTTTATCAGGCATTAAAACTTATCACCTAGAATAGTCATCCTGAACTTTTTTTTCTCAGTTCACACATGTTTGCTAATATATAATACATTATGCGTGTTGCAGTGACATAATAAACTCAATAAAATAAAGTAAAAAGTAAAACGCAAAACCTAAATGTGATTTTAAAAAAATGAATATGACTTGATGTTCTGAAACAAATTTTTGACTATTTTAGACAAATCAGGTTTAAATTGTCCGATACTACTCTCAATATGTCGTCATTTTTAGGACAATTATCACTGGAAGCAGAGAAGACTTGGTTGCAGTGTGAATGTAATCGCTGGGGAAAGAAGTTTAAGTTAGACTGTACGTATTGAATTTTTTACAATATAAATATTCTTAGTTTACACAATTTTGCTTTAATCCCTATGTATCTTACTGTATATCAGTGTACAGCAAGGTTATCAATACTCATATACTATATGAAATATATTTTTCTTCTCATTATTTTCTAAATTACTATACTTTTTTTTACTGCAATGACTAATTGATCCCTTCATTATTACATTATCTACTTAATATGTTTCAGTATTAACAAAAAGCGAAGAGTGTCAATCAATGCCAGCTCTGGTGGAAGGAGCTCTACCCACTCTTGGCAACCTTGGCTGCATCCCGGAACACACCCTTCTCGACTCCTGCACCCGACTCTCAGTCTCGTTGGAAGAGAGCGTTTTTAAGGTTAATTATGTTGCATAATTTTTATGATATTAAAGTGAATTCTTACTTTAAAAGTGTTTACTTACTTCTGTCTGTCATCGTTAAAAATGCAATAACAATCATAGACATATTTTTTTGGTTAACTTGTAGAAAAAATGTTCATCAAATAAATTAGCACGTGATTTACTGAATGAAATTAAAAATTTATTCTAAAACATTGTTAAATATTAAAATTATACACAAATATATGAAAAATAAAAATAAATATTATTAACCAAAAAAATGCAAGAACGTTACCAACATTTCTCATTTTCAGAAAATGTATTATCTCTTAATTGAAACCGATATAAACAAACACATGTCACTTGATAAAATCTATAGGGAATTAATACCTCAATAACTTATCTCTATTGATAAATATTAATGTGCACAGGTTTCCGTAAGCTCGTCTAGCCAATCATCCCGAGCTGGCTCCAGTCCGCACATGACATTGGAAGAGCTTCGAGCTGTAAATCGATATGCTGAGAGCACTCGCAGTCTCTCTTACCTGCCGCAGGTATGCTCCGTTACTAACAAAAAATCTCCTGTCCAATCATTCATTGACAGAAGATGATAATAGCAACAGCCTTTAATATCGTGGAAGAGACTTAAATAGCACAACCACTTTATAATAATCAGGAAATACTAGCCATTTCATTTTTTCATATTGAATATAGTTTCTAATCTCATATTGTTAAGAAAATATACTATAAAAGATCTCTGTATCTTATATATTTTATAATAATTCAGTATCTAAATTACTGACAATCTTGCTATTATCCAATCTGATTTACTAAAATATTAACTAATATTTTTTTGCTTTATTTATTCATATTGGTTCAATTACATTCTATTGCAACTTTGTTTATTGTTTTAGAAGAATGAAGATTTAATGGAATATTTAATTAGGATTTGAAGTGCAGAGGTATCTCAAGCCGAACTGAGACACTAAATAATTTTTTCTCTGTAGTTGTAATTCAATCTTTAGTGAATGTGTTTTATTCTTGTCTTCCTGTCATTTTTCATTAAATATGTTTTTGTTTCAGGATAATATTATAGTAATAATGCATTGTATTTATCTTTCAATGTAACTAATCAATAATTTGTTTCTAACATGCATATTTTAGATAAACTAATAAATAACCGTAAGATTCATATATGTTGATTACTTTAAGCTAGATTATGGATTTCAATGCTGACTTATAAAAAAACATTACATAGTTCTATTTCAATCAAAATAATTTGTGTTTTTTTGCTGGCAGGAGGAAATAAATATATCGCAACCGTCTCCAACCAACTGATATCGATCGGTAGCTATTTTTTCATTAAATAAAATATATAGTAAATGTTTCCATTAAATCATTATCGGAGATTTAATAATTACATCAAATTAGTCCGATCATAAGAGTAACCCCTCCTTTAAATGTTGTGAGTCCTCCCTGTTTACTTTCATATATTTTTTTTAATTTGATTTATTTTCTGACTTGCCTGTTACACAAATGAAAATGATAATTTCTGTGATCACAGGTTGATGTCATATGTAATAATTGGCTTTAAAAATTATCAATTAAAAATGAGTTAAAAATATTTTCAAACGTCAGTGTCAAATCACACCATTAGTAGATATAGTGAATTATACATATCATATAATGATCAAAATACAATTAAGTTCTATTAACTTGGTCCCTTTATGAATTTACGTGATTTATCAACAAAAAAAAGAAAGAAATATATAAATACATCAACTGCTGGTTAAACCTATTGATCCATATCAGGTATCACTTTGCCAGGAATATCACTTGATGTACAAATGCAAAACAATACCCAGTCCTTTCATCAGCAAGCTAAATGAAAAATTTAGTATTTTTTTTTGCTTTTTAAAAGACTTTGTAGTACCAACAATTGGGCTATAATCCTTATGCGTAGGTATTTTGAAAGTATTTTCCTTACTCAATATTATATCTCAATACCATATCAAAATCTTTTAAATAGTATACTTCAGTGTAATGGTTGCCTTGTATAGAAGGCATGGTTTATTATAACAAACATATATCTATAAAGCCACGTTTATGTTTTAAGTGACTAGCTTCAGTGTCAGTAGTATTATTAAGATATTTCAATGTCAAAATTATCACTATACTGTGACCATACCTGTGTCATATAAAAGATGTTTGTTAAAATTATTTAATGCCATAATTACCAGAGTCTTGAAAATATTACTAAGTGATAAATAAATTAACAATACGTAACCCAAAATTGGTTTACAAAAACTATTTGGTCTAAATTTAATCATAATATGTATCCTGTGATCGCAGATCATTGTTAAGTTGGCATAATACACACTTGCAGGCTCTAGATTTTAAATGTTATTGTCCCCCCCTGTCAAAGTGGTGCACCTACTAAATGATGATTGTTTTTTTTTTTTTTTTG
>JAGVSQ010001603.1:0-27507 GCA_022683975.1 Rhyacophila evoluta | reverse complement strand
TAATTTTTCCATTTTCTCTGTAATGAAATCAATATTTTACAAATATGATATTTGCTTCATCAAACTTCTAACGTTTTTTTTGTATTCGTCACATACTTACATAATCGATAAGTAAAACCACATAGAAACATAATAATGCTTTATTATCTCAATATCAAATATATAAATTTATTTTAAACAAAAAAATCATAGTCCAATAATTTCTTTGCACCACTATTATTTATTCTGATTAATTCTTATGCCTCAATGATGAAAACTTCTTTGTTATTTATATTCTTAGTGTTTTTCAGCTATGTCAATTTAAACTTGTCTACACAATTAAATATGCAAACGATATGATACCATGTACAGGTATATCAAAGATAATTAGGGTATATTTAAAATCATCTTTCACAATATGTACATGTAAAGATTAACACTCTAAAATCGGGTGTATAGATCTTTGCATTACACAAATATATATGACAATTTTTTCACGAAAATTGATCGTACAGCTATGTATCTTTGGATTGAAAAAAAAATGTATAATTGTAGAATTTGAGCGCTCAGGTTTAAAGCGCACGCTTAACTTTCGGCCATCGGATGAACAGATTAATACTGATGACGTAATGAGTACGTCACTCAGTGTGAAAATAGCTACACAGGCAGTATCTTAAAATGATCGGAAAAGGGGTTGTACGTTATAAATTAACAACTGAACTCTAGTTAACCGCAATATGGATTCATAGCATTTCCAATGACACACCTCTCCCGTTTCGTAAATCGTAAATAAAGATAATTATAATTATTGTTCGGAGATTAATCGATACGCCATTTCTGATCAAGCAGCTGGTGAGACTACATTAGAAAATTTGAATTATGGCATTAACGCACGAAAAAGGCGGACGATATCACACAAGTCCGTTAATCATACGAAGCAAGTTTTTTTACACATTTAAACTACGGCTTCCTGTTAAATTTCTCTTCATTTCTTGAAATTTACAACTTCAAGTTTGAATCCGATTATAAAAACGAATGTTTTTTTTTATCTGAAACATAAACATTTTTTCCTAATTCCTCCATAATTACCGTCTCAGCGGTTCAATATTTATTGAATGAATAAAAAATCCTTTCTCCTCTTCAAACAAATATAAACCTTTCGTTACTTAAATAAAATTATGTAGTCGGTCGCTCCCACAATAAGTGAATATATTACTGGATTTTAAAATATAAAATCTATATATAAAGCATAATGTTTAAAATGATAAAACAAATCGAAAGAGTTACTGATGTTGCCCATGCAAACATCGTCAAATTCTGTTTAGTTTAAAACGTCAAATGACGTATTTTAACATCTTCCCCGAATATAGAGCGTATGGACCTCTACAATTTATCATAACATATTAATTTTTGCGAGGGTTAATTGTAATCCAATCAGAAAACCTCTTTTTGCGCATGTTACGTATTTTAAATTAAACATAACGTCTATAGCTACAATATTTGAATTCGCGATCTGCGATAATCAATCGGCTACCAAAGCGATAGCTGACATAGAAGTGCCTAATATTTGTTTATTTTTCAATCAGTGTGGTTCAGTTTAAATTACTAAAATATCAGACATCAAAATAAATCATATATTTTAACATAAATATCACACATTATGTTATCATGCTTACCGAACTTTCGGTCTGATAATTTTGTGTTATATACCCGTAGTTTTATTGAGATTTAACGTAAGAATCTATAAAATAAGCGAATATTTTTTATGATTTATTTATTGTTTTGCACTAAAAAATTAACATATAAATACTTATGGAAGTTTATGGAGTTTATCATTTATTATACGTCAATAGTATGATTATGGTATTATTTATTGTATATAAACAAATATCTTTTATCTTTCTGGTGAGACATAGGCTTTAAATTGAAAATTAAGGATAAATCTTTACTGTCTGCCCGGTTTGAGATATGAATAAATTTGATGGGCGGAGTTCGAAAGCAGAACGGAAAGGTGTTGCTTCCCTGGTCAGACTTAAATCTAAGGTTGGCAACTTATATAGCCTGGATTATTTTTCAAAATTCATTTATTTACTCGCTCTTTTCTTTTTATAATATCATAGAGCTTTTAAAGTTAGTATGAATTTTTTTGAGTGTTATTGATTGAATAATTACTGAAATTAATCAGAAATAGTGAACGAAGTTTTTTTTAATATCTCTTTTTAGAAATACTTCACAGGGCTAGAGTAAATCATACAACTATCACAATCATATAACTGGCAGTTATTTACACATCCCACATACTGGAATCCACTGGAATAGGAAGGGTGTCATCGTCGCCCCGAAAACAAACGGATATCTAATTGTGGGATTTTGATGGCTTAGACATAATTATAGCACAGTCTCGTTCTTTTTTTTTTTTTTACGTGACAGACAAAGAGTAATTTTCAATATTTTTCTGCGCTTTCCTCTCGTCCCAATAATATTAGGTAATACTATGTGTTCAAGGTTCTCCTGGTTTGTTTAACTCGTGTAATATATATCCAGTCTGATTATAAATAGGCTGACTGTGTTATGCTTATGCTATGATTTTGATTCTGAATTTGTACCTCCCTTTAAAGGCTCTGGCCAAATGGATCCAGGTTAAAAAATACTGCATTAACTCTTAGTGCCTGGTGGGAGACAGTGAGTAACTATTACATTTATTTCTCCAAATATGCCGATTGCAAGGTCTTTTTACACACTTTTTTATTCCTCATAAAGCCCACATAATTTCAACAATGCCATTACGAAATTAAAATATTAATCAATATAAATATAAATAATAATTTCGTATTAAATCGAAGACCGGTATTCACGTATTTGTATTAAATGGCACTTGTATGTGTATAACGGTAGCATACATCACTTATTAGAATGGTGACAATACGTCTCAAAAGGGAAGAGAGGGAGTATTCAAATCGGCCACTACATTCATCAGTCAGTCAGTAAAGCGTATCTGCCTAGGCACGCGATTTCTTTTGTTTCTCTTTTATTTTTGCATTTCTTGCACTTATATTATTTACTTTCATATGTTATTATTAATTACAATAATTGATTTTAAAACATTTTTATTGAACACTCAGGAGTCAGCACTATAGCTTATGGGATAGTAATGCGAGAGTCAACCTAACGTGGATGAAGACGATACATTGTATTCTTTAAGCATGTGAAAATATGCACTCACATGAATTTTATTTATCATCATGTTTTTTAAAATTAAGATAAATAAAGGTGCCAACCCTGTCGATAAGGGCAGGAGTCGGTTGCCAGCAGCAAGGCCGTCCAGCGCAGCCGTTTGCACAATTATCCATAATCAAGTACGTGCGCATGCGCATGGGCACTACGCATCGCGAACATTATGCCCATAGTCTTTTATATTCAAATTTATATCCAACGTCTAAGTGCATAATTATATTTTTTATAATACTACTTATCGTGAGAACATAAAAAGAAAATTTGATTATATTTACCAATATTCCTTTCGTTATTTACCATACAAGCCAATCGGTTAAGATTAATTTGAAACAACATTAATTTCTCAATGCACATAATTTGCATCGATTCGTGTAAACATAAAATAAACAACCGTTTATTTTCAGTCTAAAGCCACATTCCACCTTTTTTTTATCTCCGCGTCTATCGGATTACAAAGTACTAAATTCTGTGTAAAATTTTAATCGTTATGTTTATAATAGTATGAAGTAATATAACAACTGAAGATATTTGTCTAATAACAAATTGGCTTGGTAAATTTATATCACTATTAATTCTTCTTTCTTTTGTTGTGGCTTTGATTTTTTGCGTCCTTCGCAAGTTGACTCGGCCGTCTTCCTACTTACCTGCATTTTTGTTTTGGCCTATCCATCGATGAATATTTTGTATATTTTACAGTTATTACAAACCATTCAAAACATATGTTCTTTTCCATTTTTTTTATCTTCAAAACTCAACTCCAATTAGGAATATATTACAAAATAAAATAGTCTTTCAAGTTTTATTATTTTCAAATATCCTTAACGTAAGTGTTTAAATTTTAAAATTATATCACTATAATTAACATACTTCGCTTACTGTAGACTGAATTATAATTTAGAATGACATTTAAAAGTTGCGATATCTAAGTTTACAAATATATATTATATTTTTTGCAAAGATTACCCGTTTTTACGTACACGTGATATGCGTATCAATCGAGGCGTTTTTTTATATGTTGTTAAGTAAAATAAATCCATTATAACTCCATCAACTGAAGTCATAAGTTAATTTTAAATATGAATAATGAACAAATAGATACATATTTGAAGGTATATTTATGTTTGCTTACGAGTAATGTATCTAATAACATTTATTGAGTTAGTAACTATGGTTACTATTATATCAGAAATGTTAATTGTATCTTGCGCTAATATTTACATCGAGTATTTAGCACACTTTTTTATTTTTAACTCTCCATTTAAAAAGTTTAATAAAAGTTGATATTTTATTTTTCAAGAAGTTTAGTAGATATTGTTTTTAAAGAACACGCGTCATTAAGGTTACAGTGACTATTTTTGGAATAAATGAATTTAATTTTACGTGTGACATGTTTGGCAATAAAATATGACCCAGTTGAGTTTAAAAGCTGAATGTTATTCAAACATGGCATCGAGTTGACAACGACTGAAGATAGTTACATTTTCGCATTATTTTTTGTAACAACTCAACTTGTGAATCTTGTGATAAAGAATTCTTTCAAACTCCATTGTTTCCATGACGATATGATGATGAAATGCATTGTCTTTTTTTGTAACTCGGCGGCTCCGAGTTTTTATAAGCTCCCTTAGTCGAAAGGACTCCACTTCAAAACATCACGTCAATATTCTAAGCAGGTAACGTAAAAGCTTCATCTAGAAGCTCACGATAAACTTTTAAATTATATTTATATAAATATTTTCTCGTAATACATATACCATTTACCTATCATCTTAAATCAACAATGAAGATTTTTTTTTAAATGTTTCATACGAATTAGATGAACCAACATAAATAAAAATGTGTGTGTTTTATTCCAGTCGATTGTTTCATTCGTTCAATATTGTAGTCTTTTGTTACCAGCTCTACGAAAACTATTTACCTGTATCCTATTAAAAAATCTTGTGAACCCATAATCCGTACAAACCACACAAAATTTTACGACTGAATTGTCAAATTATCTTTTCCCAGAATTTTTAAGTTGCGTTTACATATTAATTAATGATAATATAATATTTACAATATTTTTCAATCGGAATGTACATAAATAACACATAAAACGTTAACCTTTAAGGATATAGGTAAAATAGTGATATAACTATCATATATTTATATTTAATCTGACATTTTCTTAATAACAAACAGTTCATATTTTTAGCATTCTACCCATCATAGTTGTGTGATGATTCTTTTCTTCTCTCTGAATTGTTAATAACGATTAACAATGTGAATAGCTGATTTGCGGGTCCGAATCATGTAGCTTTACATGGTACATAGTCAAGTTCTTTTGATCTAAATATGCTATATTCTATTAATGACATACATCAACACTGCACATAAAATCTTCAGAAGAAATTTGTGCAGGTATATCTACACTGTACTTTTAGTGTATACTATGACGGAATGAGCGTAAATTCTCTTTAAAACTATAACACAATATCTCAAAAACCGTTTATTGCATCTACTTATGTTTGAAGTATGTGCGGCTACTAGTGTGACGTACTCTCCTAAAAACACTGTAACTCTTAAAAATACAAAAATAATATCAAGATCAATACAATATCATTCTCTCCAAATCACAAAACGTAAAAATATGTCTTAATTCTACACCGTTTTTCACCTACTTACAAATTTACAATTTTGTTGTATATTTCGTACATGTATGTATAACTGTTTTTATGGAGCATTTTAAATTTTGTCAAATTACCAGTGTCTGCATATGAAATAATAAAACATAAGTAACTACTATTAAAATCACATTATGGGTTGGTTCACCGACATACAGAAATATAACGATCTCGACTAAACTTTTGTCATTTATATACGAGCCCAGATAATTTTGTAGGCCAACATTACATAGACTCTTATTGTTATAATTCACGTATATCTTGACATGTTTCCTTTAACATTTGATTTTAATTTTAGTACACAAAGCTGTCCCCAGTGACGAGCTTCGTATATTATATATTGTAAAATAAAAACACACTATTACAGGTAAGAGATATTTTTAAAAATTAATTATTTAAAAGACGTCCATACTTATTCCTTTTTTTAGCATTTCCCCATCTTTATTGATAAAACTATGTCTTGTGGACTATGTAGAACAAAAATATACAAAGCCCAGATCATTGGTTCAAAGTTATCGAAGTGAAATTTTAGCTTTATTCTCATTGAAGGTTGCTCCACCAATAATTCGTATTCGAATAGCGTGCTTACTTTGCGAAGTGCCATCTCCTTTAATGTGTACTTTATCGATACAAATACAATAATATTTATACATAAAACTATTTGAAATATAGAACGTCTTTCCAGTAGAGTAGTTGGTAGCGCGAGTGCCTGGCAATCCAGGGAATGGGGATTCGATTCCCCATCTATCGAAATTTTTAAATCCTAAAAATGCAGGACGGGATGCCCATTGGATTGAGTATTTGTCTGACAAACAATTCTCGTGAAAACTAATCCGTCAAGACGTCTTCAAATTGCGAAGATTAATATACTTCTTTCGAGGTGGATGTCTTCACACTGTGTAGATCCATAGGATGCACGCTGGGAGCGAACACGGTATAATATATATATATAAATGTATATTTGGACTATTTTTTCCCCGAGGTTAAAAAATTTCTCTACTTCACTGGTCTTCGTTATGTTACTTGTATTCAAAAGGGCCTTTAATTTGCGTAATAAATTGACCCAAATTGGTTACAGGCTCACGAAGGACATCTAAGCTCGGCGTTTCTAAATAATAATATAATAATCGTAATTAGTGTATGTAAATGGACGGTGTTCTGTGATAGAACAGACACCTTAGTACACTAAATTGAATATTCGTTCATTATGCACCGGATACACTCTGAAGACATTCAAAATATTATGTTATGAAACTGTTTCTGTCACTATCTCATTTGAAAAAGTCACTTGAGGGCGAGGAGCGTGACTAGTTGAGTGTTGTACCATTAGGTACCCATGGTTGGCATGTATTACTGTAATTTCAAACTTCTTTACTTACCTCGTCTGTCGGATTATCAAAAGACGAAATTAAATACCATAAAATAACCATCGAAATAAGAACATAACGTTATGTATTGGAGACATACTTTTGTCACAATTATTATATTAATTGTACCTGTAGTCGAAAGAAATTAAACATAACCTTCCATTATAGATATATTTATACTGTCAAAAGGCTGATCTAAATCATGATTTTTAGATAATTCAGTTTAGAGTATAGGATGAAATAACTATGTTTTATATTATGAGAGTAACAGCTCTTTACAGTTTGTAGAAGTCATATGAATGGTACAACTCATTTTCGCTATAAATGGAATTACCTTTGCATGTCTATATGGCAATCATATAACGTATTAAAGAAACTTTTGAATAACGGATCTAAAAATAAATTGATTAGTTTTAAATCTTTGATGAAAACATCATATACCATTTTAATAGGGTATATTTTTTGAGCGATTCGATGCCTGTCAAAATATCTTTGAATCAAGAATGGTGGCTTATTCATTCTAGGGATAACTGATCTACATGAACGTGTATACATTTTATATAATTGTGGCTGTAAAATTACATTTTTTTTATAATCGTTATAATTGTTATAAAATTTTCTCTACAGGTGATGTTTATCTGGAACAACGACAAACTGAGATGATGTATTCATACGCAAGTTAGTAATTTTGATCATTCAAGTACATACAGAAATATGTTTGTTTTTCAGTAGATTTTGAAATTGTGTGCATACTAATGAATAGTTTCGTATATTGGACTAACTGCAACCCTATACAAGAACCAATAATGCGTGTGAATTGCATATAAAAATATTATTATCACCATCATATATTATTTCAATTTACAACGTGTTTCGTCCACTTCTTATGCACTATTTCCATATTATTACTTCAACAATACTCGTAGATATCCCACAAACTGATATGTTTGTGTTTTGCATTAGGTACAATACATAATCGACTAATCTAACAAAATTCTATTTTCACCCACATCCAGACGTATAGTATGGACAGTCCTAATAGATGCTTTCGATCGTACTAGTTTATATACATACATTAATTATTTTATGCAGGATACAATTTAATAGGAATTATTCAATCGCGTGCAATTATATTCTACCAGTTAAGTGCCAATACGGTTAATAAAGGTGGCGAGTTTAAATTTGCCCTGTGCATGTGTGTGTGCGTGATGTTTTTGTTTTATAATTCAGTGAAAATCAGATTATTTTTTAACATATCCTTTTTTTAGATCTCCGTTATTTAAATATGATACTAAAATAAAAATAATTATTAAAAAAATCGTAAAATGACTATTTTTTATTCAATTTAATTTACGTTAAGTTTTGTATAAGATAACTCTTCAAAGAAGAAATTATATGTAAGTATGATTTTAAGCCTTATTCATGTAGGTTTTTAGTATGTTTTTTAAATTTATTATTAAGTTGGTAAGTCCATTTTAAGCTGAAAATTACTTAATAATACCATCTTGTTGCATGATGCTGTATGCATAATCATCCCGTATTAATTTGACAATTCAAAGTAATTTAAAACGCCCCAAGATATTTTGAAAACTTTGCTCAGATCTGAAACTTTCACTGCAAAACATATAACTATGGTATTTTGTGTTTAAATCTATCAACAGTATGTCGTTCAGTTTTTACACTCTCGTGTAACATTTTCAAACAAGCACTTAACAATTTGCACTTTAAGCCATCGATATGATTATGTCTGTAACAATAATAATAAATTTTAGTTTAACGTTAAATATTTAATATTATCAAAAATATCTCTTGCTTAGTAAAACTTAAACAAATTCTGGCGCGTGGTTTATTTCAAAGTCTGAATATTAATAATATATTTTATAATAGATCGGATTTCATGGAGATTTAGTTTATTTAAGTTAACAATATAATTAGTCAAATTTATTCTAAAAGACAGCTTTTATCTGGTTTGTGTCATTTGATCCGTGTATTAAACGAAGATAAAATTAATAAGGTAGCAGAATACAACGCGGAAAGGTAGAGCGATAGCGTGAACATTATAGTGATCAATTTTATACTATGTCTGGAAAACAAACTACGGATGATTTAAACATTCAATAACGTAAACTATAACAGTCTACCAGTCATGATAAACATGAAAATAACATAATTTATTTCACCTTTTTTACAAATATCTTTTTTTTTAGTATCCACATTTCAATATCACGCACTTACCAAGCTGTATATACTTAATTACATTCAGAATTTCAAATTTCCACACAACCTTTGGTTTCAATTTTGGTTTGATAACACCAACTTTTTCAATTTTGAGTATGACCAAATACCAGAGATACAATAGTACAAATACATGGGCGAAAACTAGGATCAGAAGCGTCCTGTCCAATCAGAATTAGAGTAACAAGGCGTGCACATCGAGAATCTTACTTGCATTCTTATCTTCTCTCTAAAACAACTGTAATTTTTCATATTGTTTGCCTCACATCGTATCATCGACATTAAAATTGTCCTCCCAAATTTTCCGTATACCTTCCAATTGTCTGTATAGGCTCTTTTTTATTTAAACAACTTTCATCCTCGGCGGCTCTTTTATTCACTGTTAAGTGTATATTAGGCAAGACTCAGTCTTTGAGATCTATTTTATACGCTCCAGAATACGTTACACATCTTGTAATTACTATAAAATAAAGGAGTTCATAATTCGTGTCAGCAATTTAAAACACAAGTAGATTGATCCAAAATAAATTTAAAAATCAGTTGAATGTTGAAATACTGTCGTACCAAATAATACAACGGTGAACTTATGAAATTATTAATGGTAAATATTTGCATTATAATTTTGACTGATATTAAATATTGCAATGGGCAAATCTAATAATCAGGTGTTTAATACTTTTTAATTTACGTTTCTTAAACAATAATGACATTAGCACAACTCAGTCTTCGTGAATTGGCATTTTATTTATTACACACTGTTATATTTCTAGTAAGTGAGCTTAGAGTGCGGCATACTGTATGCTCGTATGTATATGAACAATGACTAGGCACGGGCAACTGACGTTGTTACGGTTAGTTAACCCCACAGGCACTACCGGACCGGGTACCTAAGTACCCACTCGATATCATATCAAATAAATGGTAATAGGACATCACGATATTTAAATTAGACCACTAGCACTCAAAAGGTTATGTAAACGCATTTTTCTCCTAATACGATTAACGAACACAAACTCTTCAACATGTCTGCTAATTATATTTTTTATTTTATTTGTAATGATTTATTTCATAGAAACGTGTTATACAGTTTTTAGAATTCACTGAATATTAGATAGTATAATAATTATTAAAGGACGTCCGAAGGGTTCCCTCTGTTGTGCATTGGAAATTTCTGATGTTTGTTTCTCAATATGAAAATAGTACGGTGTGAGTGTTATAAACCTAGCATAAAGCTATCAATAATTATTACTGTCTTTTAAAGATTTTGAGGTGAAATTGATTTCACAATCAAAATTCTTCTAGTAAATTATATCAAGAAACTTGAAGATCCTTTTTGAATTTTCAATCCTGTTGTACCTGGCCTGTTCTATTCGCTTTGAAAAAATGCTTCATATTTATCAATTATGGCTCCATCTGTTATCACTCAACACTCAAGGCTATTGTATTTTCTTGTTTTTCATGTATTACATCATATATTAATATTATGATATATAAAACGATACAGTAAACTTTGAATGATTTAAATCTCTCGTCTTCATAAACAAAACTATATTCAATTCTTAAATAACTTCACTGAAATCTAATTCCATCTGTTGAAAAAACTGTCGATAGCTATTTCAGCTGTAACACTGCTGTTAAGACAGTGAAGTGATAACCAAAATACCTAATGATACACCTTTTCAAACCCCTGCACTTCTATAGAACTTTTAATTTAAATAATCATATGTATTAGCAAGAAATATGATTACTTAAATAATACAAAAATATTAAAAAACCAATGCACAATGCATAACTTTAAAATAATATAATAATGCAAGAAAATAGGAATCAAGCATGTTGATTCATTATTTATTTTTAAGGTAGCATATCATAGAACACTTTGCATATCTCTGGCGTATTAACTGGAGTAGTCGGCACAGTGGCGGTACGTAGCGGCCTTTGGCTTGTTCAGTGGGAGCACGACGCACAACGCGTTTTATTACATTAATTAATAATTACTATAACGTGACGTCTTCATTTTACACATTTTGACACGGCCTGTCTAGTACGGTTTATCTGAGACGTATTCCATTTAATAAGTCCTAACTGGAAGGGATGATTTGAGATCAATTGTAATTTTATTAAAACTACTAATCGTTAATTTGCTGCAAATTAGTATTTAACAAAGATAAAGATAATTGTTTTAAAATAGCCAATAGATGGCATTCAATTATATTAATCATATTAATTTATACCGTTGATTTTAATTTTGCCATGTCCATTTCAAGCAAATATGAGATATCTCCACAATATGAGAACTTACTTCAATTTGTACGTGTCATTTGATTATCACCCACGTATTGAAGATATTTTTATGATTGTAATATTTCTTTAATAAGCTTTCGCTGAGTAGAATCCATTATTACTTTTACAATGTATCTTTATAAACAACCTTTACATATCGATAAGAAATGATTCTTTAATCGTTCTTTATTTATAGTAAATTAATTTTTGATTTTTATTTTAGATATTATTACAATTTTTTTGTAGTCAACCTTTTCTGTCTTATTATTGTGAACATTAAATTATTTGCAATTCATCATTTATTAAAGAAAAATAAAAGATGCGTATATCGTTGACGAACCACCATTGCACTTTTAAGAACTATTGATCAACACGACCGATATTATATAAAAGAATAATCTATTTTTATGTAGTTAATAATGGTACTACGTATGAAATAATATAAATGAAATTATCGTATTTAATCGACTCTGTGGTGGACCCTCACAACAGCAATAAAAAAAAAATAACAATTTAATTTAACTTATTAAATTAATTTCGTATTTGATCTGGGCGTGAAAATTTTGTATTTTCCATCATTAAATTCGTCAAAATGTATCATCTATAGAGCACTCCAGAATCGCTTTATATAAGTTAAAGTTGTTTTGAAACGTTTTCGGCAACTATTTTAAGGCTCCATCTATTATAATACGTACTCCAAAATTGAAGAAGACGTCTAAAATTAAGGAAGGTAACAATAGGACGGTTTTTATAATTTGTAAAAGCAATAACGTTGACTTGATATGTACTTTTTTGTTGTTAAAAATGAGTTTGGCAGTGTATGTGTTTCTAATTTCAGTAAAAAATGGGTTCGTAATCAAAGAGTTAAACTAAAAATAATAGTAATAATCAACTCGACTTCTATGACATGTTGATGCACATATCTTATTCAAATGCTCCATATCTCGAAATATTTTCACAGCATTATCATTAAATTTCGCTTGAGACCGCTTCGTCTTCGAAAATTGTTGACAACGCATTAGCGACCCGCTCTTGTAAAGACAATATAGAAATTATTTAATTCTTAACAATTCACTTCTTGCTTTCACCGACTCCAAATTGGCGATTAAGTAGGCATTTGATGAGTGAAACTAGCAGTATATACATACCTAGATATTTCGGAAAATTGTATTATAATAGTATGTTTTCTGTGTGCGAAAAGTAGTTGAATTCAAATTATGTTTGTATCGCCAGTTTTTTCTGGCAGATATTTTGTCATTTCGGCACAGTGTTATTAATATACAAATTATAGTAGAAAATATATAACGATGCCAATATAAGAACAATACAATAACTTTCTAAGTACCTAAGTATGTGCAAATAATTTGCAGAAATGGTTAATCTGTTTCAATGTGTATACATGACTGCCACTACAATGAAAACTAATATTATAAATACAATCCAAAGAACTGAAATACAACTAAGTATATTATTTCCTATTTATGTTTTTATATTCATGTACAATATCATTTGTGTATAAGACTATGGCATTCATTGACTTCGAAATCATTCACAATTGGCAAATGATGTTCAACTTTTCATCTTCAGGCTGTATGTACACAAATGACATGAATATACATACATTTAAATAGTTTAATAGAATCAAAGTATTAAATTTGTGTAATTCATGTATGTATAGCTTAAAGGTGCTTCTCCGCGAAAGCTGAGATTACAAATAACGATCCATAGAGATGTTAAAAAATATTCAAATATATAATCAGTTGACTGCCGACATCTAATTTATCGATTTTTGTTGCACCGGAAAGCATTGCTGGATTTGATTGATTCTATTCTTACTAATATCTTAATCATATACGATTTCTTTCGTACAATTTTTTAATTAGATCGCGATTTTTCTGAAAATTTTTCAACAAATTTCCCCAATGTTATTAAATAAAATAATAAATGAACGCTTCTTTGAACAAGTAAATCATTGGTATTACAAGTGGTTAAGCTTTTATATTTTCATATACTATCATACTTGAGTTCATGTGAAATAAAAACACATTACTCCATTTTGTTATATGTTAAAAAATCTCCTGATTCAGCATATTTTGATAATGTTTTTTAATTATTTTAATACACCATTTATGACGTCTGAAAGATTACAATAGAAAGTCATAATGTAATATAATAATGCAATTATTATTCAAATGGTTGAATAAAAAATAACAAAAACACGATAAAACACTTAACTTTTCAAGAATTTATAAAAAAGCAAACGTCCAAAAAATAAGTGTTCGTCTTTTCGTTCACTTATTATTCTGAGAGATCTAATTTTAAATGAGGATCATGATGATAATTTACATATAATCTCATTATCTTACATTCCAGATATTATCGTTTACCTGTAGTCGGCGTCCATTGTTCGTACGTCAGATCATCTTGGCGGACATACAATAATAAAGATAGGTCCTAGCATAGACACATTGAAGCCATTCGTGGATATAAATACATCATTTACAAATGGAGTGTCTCAATTTTTATAACGTGAATTATCACATTTCCGTTTACTAAGACTAATGTTTAGCCACACCATACCCAAGTTTTACATTTAAATACTCATCAAAGCATGCTGATTTTTATGCTACGTAACTTGAGCCTACGATTTTTGGTTTGAAATGATTTACTTTTAATTCGACCACTGTGGTGGCAAAATTAATAAGTTAGTGGTAAATACAAGTCTATCCGAAAATCTAAATCTGAATATGCAGGATTGCATGCCCATTGGGTTGGGCAATTATTTCTGTTCTCTACGTTCAGAGCGGTTGTCTTCATACTATGCAGATCCATATGCTCCATTTTCAAAGAGGACAGTTAAAAAATAATGTCAGCAGCACATACATATCAACCATGCCTACTCAAAATCATGTATATCTTCACGAAATTGGGCTTATTTTGACATGTTATTTTTCACGGGAATTTGTTGTCACCTTATTGTTCAACCCATTGAGCACTCAGTGTTATATATTAGAATATCATATTATTGTTAGAATATTATATGGATATCAAAATACGTCGTCTCCCTAGTAGCGGAAACGTTAGCATACGATCCTCGTGTCCGGATATGTAATGATAATTCGTATCCCATATTTCCTGGATTTTTTAAAATTCGATAATTCATAACTTGATTAGGTTTAGCAATTTCCTGACAATCGATTCTTGTGAAAATTTATCTGTCAAGACATGTCTTTACATGGCGAAGATGCAAAACTACTTCTTCGGAGCAGACATAGTAAAAAAAAACCTTATATAGCAGCTAGATTCGCACCTAAGACATCAACTGGTTAAATCTGATATTGGTGATAATACACATAAATTGAGTTATTTAATATTTTTCTTTTTTATATCCGCTCCTTAAGTGGAGCATATAGACATGCCACCTCCAAGAATCCATGTCACCCGTATAATAAAGCTAAAGATCTACGGGTTTTTCACAAACTAATTGTATTCGGTGGCTTTAGTATGATTCCGTATAAAACGTTATTAAAACTGTTGTTTTAAATAACAATTACACAAGGCAAGTAATTTTATGTGTCATCTTTCTATTCAAATTTAATGGCTTCAAACCAACTGTTATACCGCTGAATCTATTGTTAAATATATAATCTGTGCTCATCTCCTTATAAGAGAGGCGAGAAAATTTACTATTATGACTTTGCTTAAAAAAACAAAAAGCAAACGAGATATAATGTTATATTTTGACAGTATAGAATTAAAAGTAGATTAGAAACGCTGTGTGATTTGTCTAGGCGGGTTGGTAGGTAGGTAGGTAAAACTACAGAAGACAGCAATCACTGATTTTAGGTAGGTAAGACTGCTCAGCGACTCAGCACAGTAATGTCATAGAAGCATAGACAATAGACGCAATTAAATTGTGAATTGTTTAACGAAACTGATTATCTATGAATTGTTTATTTAATCATTACTGATTTGCCATCATCATTTTCATAAGAGAATTATTTTACTTTACATATCATAATCAGCCTTCATCAATGCACTCTTAGTTAAAGGCCTCTCCAAATTATTCTTCAACGTATTTTATTTATAACACCTAGAATTAGCATACAACATTATTATTTATATTTAAAGCATAATACGACATAATGTTTACTAGATAGCCAAATTTATCAAATAATTATTTCTTAATTGTTAATTATTAAGATCCTTCCAGTACATATAGATATATATATTATATATTGCTTCAATTTAGCTTTTCAAACACTTTTACCATTTTCTATTTTATCGTGCTATATTTATATATAAATATATACCAATATGTACCATGGTATCAATAGATTTCATTGATTTGAATGAGAATTCAAGAAGAGTATGCTCACGCTTTTAAATATGTAGCGTTAATGCATTTTACCATCGATCGTATTAAAAATCGCACACAAAGGGCGAATTCCTTAATGCATTAGTCATATAGTAATCTTGCATTATTTTATCATTGTAATCATCTCCCTATTTTAATATCGGCATTAAACTTATATTTACACTATATATATATATATATCATTTGTTTGTTTCTTTATCAACTATGAAAATAGAGTTCAAATGGATAAGTGTATGGTTAGTTGGTTTAAGCCATCTTTATCTATTTAATGTTAAAGTTCTAGGATTTCACACCTTCTTACTACGCTGAGAGCAGAATTTACTAAGTTAGAGCATACAAATTAAGATCAAAGCTCCATTGAGAATTATAATATCGGTTGAATTCAGTCCAACACCAATCATTATGACATAATCTACTCCTTTGTTCATGTAAAAATACAGTAATGACTCCATCTATTTACTTGACAGACGTACATATGTCATTAATGCATACATAGCGGTTTCTCGGTGGTAATTTTCTTTATGAACGTGTTACTTGTTTGTACGTTACGTATGGTTAATTTATTTTTTCCGTTTTGGAAGTTTTTCACAGAGAGTTATGCATTGCTCACTCTATTTGGTTTTGGATCCATCATTAAAAATGACTTATAAATTCGCATCAGAACTCTACAGCCAATAATGTGATATATAGTTCATAAGCAGATACCAAATCTGAGATAGTTGACTGCATATAAAATACATAGTACCACTAAAGCTAATATTGTATCGAGAAGTTAGAACATGTGGAGACGTTTCCTGAAGATATACTTAATCTGATTTTTGATACAATTATCAGCCTCGTTCAATTCATTTCTAGAAACTCTATAATCTCTAGATTGATCTCGGACGTCTAAATGCTATGTCATTGACTATTAAATTCTTGCACATTATAGCTTGTATATAATTAAAGATCAACATGAAAACATACCAAAAAGATGCCATATTGTCGTTATTTGATTGGTCTACTGAGAATATCCACGGTGCGTGATTTGAAACACAAAACATGTTTGCAATTAATTAATTATTCATCAATAATACAATAGTCACATAGAAAAAAGCTCTGACACCTTCATATATTTACCTGTATGTTTTTAAATGTCGTTTGTTTTTCATCTTCTGAACAATTGACGATTGGTTTATTCTATTTAAATCTTCGTTCGAAAGTAATATTCAATCATCTAAATGAATACTTCATCAGCATGTTTCTTCAGCGATTCGTGCAACTATACAGTATATAACAATATACACATTAATATTTCAAATATTTTTCTAGTAATAAAACTCCCTAAAGTCTTTAAAATTAGACAGTGTATAATGAAGACAATAACTTAATTGTAGATATTCGTAACTGATTTAAATACAAATATTTGCATAGATTTTAAATTGTCCAATGGATATTTTAACTGTTATATATTAACTGCAACATTGTGACAGGATATCTATACATAAACCAGCATTCAGAAGCCGGAAACACATTGGAATTCTGCATTATATCAATTTAAATCAATACACTGGTGCATTCGATAACATATCGCCGATGATCAATTATATCTGTAAACGCGCAGTGATGAAAATCAGATGACAGGTAGAAGTGATTTCACACGCTTTTCCCACGTGCGTGGATATGAATTTATAATGCAGATTTTATATACACGTACTACACGAATCAGAATATCTTCAATATTAATTCTAATAAACATTTTTCTTAATAAATGATGTATTTATTATTAATTGATTTAGTAATGTTTAAATATAACATTTTTACATGTTTTTAAATACATTACTATAGTATTTTTCTTTTAAATAAAAGCGTAAAGATCGTATTTATTTTATTACTTAAGTGACATCACAGTTCGATTGCGTTGATTGTCGTTCTCCTGGAATTTCTGTCCAGGCGTTTCTTTTTTTCGTCACATACTTCTGGACTCTCCTCTCTAACCTAACCTAACCTAACCTCACCTAACCGAACCAGAGGACAAATTGTGTTCTTTAATATTTTTATGAAACCCTTGTATGAAAAAACTTGACCATTCCATCAGATTCTTCTCATTCTTCACATTTTCTATATTAATACGTTACGTTACTCCAGAGTTATTACTCCACTAAGACTCCATAAAATATCTAAATATCGGATAATTTAAATGTATACCACTGTATGTATTTAAGAAAGTGGCTTTCTAAATATGAAGATATACAATTCATCAAATATTAAATTATTTAAGCAATTACGAATTTTCGATTTTATGAAAATGCAGACCTGGTAGCCGGCATAACTGGCCAATCGAAGGCAATACTTGTTAAATGGTGACATATTCCTCTTGCGAATGCAGCGGATGAAAACAGGTAATACAACTAACCAATGCAGTTTTCTACTTTACCGATGCTGCCTTTAAGCTATGCAAATATTTATAACTATTTATTCTTCGATTATTAAAGATTTCATTTCAAAACATCGAGAGTGTAACATATCATACTGAAACTTTGTACATTATACCAATAATTAATTTGTATTATAGTATTATAAAAGTTGATATTGGAGAATTTTCATGTAGACTGTTAACAGCTGATAATAATATATTTTTTTGCGAATCACGTCCTCATGTCATATTTGTATTAAGCCATTAAAGTTCATTTATATAACGTTAAAAAACACCTTCGCTTTTTCAAAACGCAGCATTTTTGTTACTTACATTTTAAATGTGCGATTTTACAATTTATATTAGCAATTACTTTCAATCCGATTCAAATTGAATATACACATGAATAAACAGTTGTCTGTTACACGTTAGGGATTTGAACCAGCAACATATAGCAAAATATAATAGATCACGCTGACCACTGTTACATGACGTATGAAATACATTTTATTTATGAGTCGTTTTCAATTTGCGAGTGAAGCTGGTAAACCCGTCGATGAAACCAAATAAGCGAGAAAATTTCTATTTTGGAATACAAATTGAAATTCCAGCAGACCCTATTTTTCTCTTTGAGTGTATATTTTACTTGTTGATGTTGAAAATTGTTCAATCATATAGTTTATCATCTCAACACTACGTTTATATATATATACAGAGTGGTTCAAAATCAGTCCAACTTATTATTTAATTTATATTATAATTAGATGGTTGATACATTTTATTTAACGCTAATAAGTTATGTAGTTAGTCTTAATAAATACATACTCTGTAAATAATCTCAAAGACACGTCCTTTTGGTTTTACAAGTACATACTGTACTTAACAATTTTCAGAATGGATCATTCTTTCCTTCTTCATTTTGAAATCTTTTCTATTTAGGCACCACAAAAAATGTACTCAAATTCCAATCATATTATCGTAAAAGGGTAGATAGAGGTTCGCAAAGTATGGGTTTTTACTCAGTACCTCCGAATAAACTATCACAAATAGGGTTGCCACACGGTCCAATTCAACATACGTGCTAATTTTTTTTACATTACAATAATACAATACGAAAAGGATTTTTGTTATGAAAGGAGAAAATGTCTTTGACAAACTAATGACATAATTCTAAAATATATGTAACGTTGTCATTTAGTTTGTAGCATTATCTATAATATTCATTTTATCAACATGTGGTTTGGTTGCTATTGGTTTCAAATCATAAGTTTATTGAGCTGATTAGAATACTCAGGTAATTTTATTTTTCATAATGCCATGCTTTAAATTTTAAGTATTTAACATGCATTATCAGGATTCATTTCGTTTTTTTCATTATATTTACTTAATTGTTTTTGGTATTTATATTTTCCAAATTTTGGATTATTTTTAAGACCAAATTTACTTTACTGTGATAAAATATAGCATATAATTGTGTAAATGAAATTGAAATATATACAAAGAGGAATCAAGAAAATAACAAAATTAACTGAATTTTAGAAATATACGTTTAAAAATTCGATTGACTAAACTTAAAGCATTAAATTTAAAATTTTCCAAAATACTATTTTAGTTTTTATTCAATGGACTCATACTCACCAGTTATTGTTTAATAGTTACCGAACGACAAATTATACTTGTATTATTTATATTACAGAATATACCAATTTATTCATCACTGAGTGACTGACTTGGTGAGCCACGAAATTAGTTATTTTTACAATTACTATTACTTGTACTCAAGTCGAGTGGTGAATACAAAGTTTACCAAATACAATTCATATTCATACCATCTCATTAAGTGAGTATCATTTATTTCAACGTCGGACGATCACCCTAGATTATAATTTTTAAACGAAATCAATAAATGCAAGAGCCAAAAATCGTACCAGAATTTGCTTGTTATATATACTTAAAACGTAATCAACATAAAATTCATATTAAATTTATTATGGATAAAGAGAATTTCATTTGCATTAAAAAATATGACCGGTTTTTTGATTAATGTAGGGTTGCCACAAATTAATAACGAGGTGTCAACCCTGAGTGTCCCTGCAGATAGTATATGGCCGTGGAAGTATTAGGGTACTCGACTATTCTACAGCGCTGAGGGTCGTATATAACAAGACGTACGTATTAACTGGTATATGAAATGAGGAGATTGCCTTCTTTTATGCTTCTTTGACCACTTTAAATCGAGGGACGTCGGCGGGGACTGCGGGGAGAGGGAGGGAATCCTTGCCGAAGCCGATCGGCCGGAAAAATATTTCCAATAACCATCCCCTATTTTCATCCCTTTCTATTCGAGATAGTTTTTACTCTTTCTTATTGAATAGTCTCTTACATTACGCGCATACTTATTATTAAATTCGTCTAAAGACTCTAATGAAATACTGCATTCAACTAAAAACGACGTCAATTCTTAAAATCATCAATCCCCCAAATAGATTTTAATCCTATATGCAAGTTTTGGGAACAGATGTCTGTGGCAAATCCTGAGGATAAAGTGGTATAACTTCAATCGTAACGAGGATATAATATATCGGACTATGCAGTCACTGATCACTGATAAAGTAAAGCTGCAACGCTGGACCTGGCTCGACCACATATTGTGGATGCTTCAAGAGGATCTTAATCCGACCCTCCTATTATTCAAGCTGACTGACTTTCGGGGTCCTCAGAAGCCACTAAATATTATTTACAAAATGTATTTGACAAGGTTACAGGAAGCCTGCAAGGACGCAAGAGTGCTGGCGAGTGACAGGAATTCTTGGAGGTTGTATGTAGCGCACATATGCTTCACTTAAGAAGTGGATATAGAAGAATAAAAAGAATAGTTATCAACTAATACTCTTCAAAATACCTATGCCATGCGTTCCGGTAATCGTAATTTACCTAAGTAATAAAATAAATTATCGTAAAACGAATAGTTCTGTAATGTATAAGTGAAAAACATGAGCGGCGATCTCTTTGATCGGCAGGTTTGCAATACGGAAGCGAAGAAGTATACTCTTCTTTCTTTTTAATTGCCATTTGCAAAAATTAAATGAAACTAATGCGCCCAGTGAATTTATTGCATCCTATAGCCACACGCTATAGCGCCTCAAATAATAACCATCAGCCATTTGACTTGCAGATTATTAAAACAACTTGTGCCTTCAACATTGGACTCATCCGTTACATCTACTATAAATATTCTTATCTCATTATCATAATCCTGTTTCAAATCATATATTATCCAATAGATCAAAACATTTATATGTATCATTTAAACTTCTCAGTCTTTACCTTGTACCTTAAAATAAACACTCGCTTTTACACATAAGAGCCATCATACTATAACTATGTAATACACTATTATAAAGCATACTATAAATTTGTGCAATTTACTAGATACAATCCACAAAAATCTTGGTTTGCGTATCCATTAGTCCTATTCTCAAAAGCTCTTTCAATCTTAAATTATATTCGTCCATTAATTCATTCATTACGTTCAAGTGTAAACAATAATAATTCTCGCTCGATACAAGCTTGTCATTTTATTCAACCATTAGTCGCTTTGGTGGCTGATTAGTGAACTGTTGCATTTCAACGCTGGATGCTGCGGATTGAATAGTAACAGCTACTGCCTTTTGAGGCATCCGCAATATGTGGCCGAGCTAGGCCCAGCTTCACTTAATCAGTGATCAGCGGCTGCATGGTCCGTTCTCTTATTTTCTCGTTACGAACGTCATACCACCGTATCCCTATAATCTGCAGACATCTGTTCTCAAAGCTTAGTAGATAAAACTCATGTTCCATAAAAAATATTCTAAATCTTTTAGATACCATGGTTTTTAGAAATGACTTCATATCAGAATATTAGAAAAAGGCTCTCAACATTCTTATTGTTACACCGGTCAATGTCTGATTGCTCGTTTTATAAGTTATCTTTTATTTGTCATCGTAGATAAAGCTTTCAAAATGTAATTAATTAATTATATTAATCATTGTGTTGACAACTTTACATCTTTGAGACCATAAATTAAAATAAAAACACAGACTTTAATATAAATTTTGAACGGTGTTACAGTAAAAAGTTTCTCTTCGCGTTAAATTTATATTAATGATTATTCAAACAAAATTCTCACCTAAATTTTTCAATTACTCTTTTACATAGATGCTATCAGATAATATTTTAAATATAATTTGACTCGATAAGCACAAAATAATTACGACGTTCGTCAAGATAAGGATAGTTTCTCATCCACTTTAAAAGATAACTAATATACAACAACACAATATAGTGAATATTTAAATATAAAAATATCGTATCATAATATTTAAGCAAATATTATGCTAGGTTTTGACGGTTTACAACATTTATCTAGTGTTTATCTATCACTCATAATTTATCTCGGAAAAATGCTAGATTATAACATTTTATTTTCGTTGAAATGGACAGGTGTAATCATTATAGCTCGGCCCTATTCAAAATTTCATTAGTTAATCCATATTTTAAATAATATAACACTACCTATTTCGCCCTCCATCCACCCGCCCTGTCCTTACATTTGGTCTCAATCAGGCGTGTCCCGGAGCTCCTATATCAAGAAGCGATCTACTTTATTTAACGGAAATATTCCGAGAGTAAATACAAATTCCACAAGACTTAGGTTACCGCTCGCTTAAGTGTCCTGAAGTTAAAAGAACAAAATGAAAAAAAGGGTAGTTGAAAAAATAAAGACTTATTTGTTTGAGCAATTTATATGAAGAGACCATCACGCTCGCCGTGTGATGCCGCAATTTTTTAAAGCATAAAATTAGCTCTTGTGGCAGCCAAGTCGGATAGCCCGATGACTCTAACAGCTGGTTAAACCGACTTGAGTAACTCTTCTTGCTCCGTACTTATTCTTGGACATTCCAACAGAATGTGATTACCATCCTGTTCTGGACAGCCACTCCTTGGCTCCTTAACAAGGCCAAACTGAGACAGTTTAGCGGCGAAAACACCGTGGCCTGTAATAAATTGGCTACTAAGTGGTCTGGAAATCAATAGATATCAAAAAAACAAAATTCATTCTTGTTTATTATACTTAAATTTATAAAAAATGTAACAAAGATTATGTACTATAAGACAATAGACGAATCCGTTTGCGGAAATTTGATACGATATCGCTTTCATCACCTGAGATATCTAGATTCTGTGTAATGTTTCTTTTCAAATTTTTGGGGCATGAAACCATGTAGAAAATAGTTCGGTATATTTACTCTTTGATAACAACGAATCTAAAATAATTTTGACAACCGCAATTCTACTATGGTGATAATTGGGCCTTAAATGTTACTCCCGACAAAGTTCTTAGTCTCGGTTTATTACCTTGATGAAAATAATGAATGGAAATTGATAAAAATGAGAATTAATTAGAACATTTATCTTAACGATGGAACTACGTGGTATATTTATTAGTCAAACAGTGAAAATTATACGCACAGTTCGTTCCTATTGAGTGATCGAGTTCTGTGTTGTAACGTGCAACATTGTCGAAATATAATTCAATTTACATAACGTGAGCTCACACTTTTTTTATATCAGAAGTAATGCGGTAATTAGTTCAAGGTGATGTTGCTTAATGATAAAGAAAATTTGTATATAATATAAATTCATACTAAAAAATACAATTAACCCATGTCATGTAATTGAGTCATTGATAATCAGAATATTACTGATTCAAATATTATAGTTATAATTTTATTATTCAAATACTTGTTGAGTAATAATTGAACGAACAATTCTTGTGAAAAATAATCTGTCTAGACATGTCTTCACATTGCATCCATATATTCCATTTTCGGAACGAACGTGGTTTAAAAAAACAAATCAAATAATACCTAATGATTTAGTTTGGAATTTTAACTTCTTATTTTGTATACAAATGTTTATTTACAAACTTAGGTTTGTTTTGTCAGTTTTAAGTTGATTTGTTTTCCTAAAGAACATGAGTGGTTTATCGATTTTTTATACTTAGTTTAAATAGTTCTTCCAGCAATAATAACAAAGTAATTTTTAACTATATTAGTAATTAAAGTATATATATGATTTATATAATAAATACAAATTGAATTATGCTTTTAAAATATGTATAAAAGTTTAGAAGTAAGGCCTGGCGTATTTGAGTGATTGTCTGTCAACAAATTCTGGTGTAAAACATCGATAGATTTAATATTTAATATTTAGCGCGGACATCTTTAGGCAAGCATGCACGGAATTTTATGTATACTTCAAAAACCGTGCATTCTATCCATATATCAGATATTTACACATAGTATTTATCTAAGATTTGCTTTTTTATATAAGTGGAGCATGTGGATATGACATTACAACCCCGAGAATTCTCGTTAGCATCTCGGACCTCCACCGAATAGATGTTGAATATAATATTATCTTTAGTGGCTTTCCAAGACGCTGAAAACCAGTTGAAGATTATAAAAAGTGTCGTGTTGTTAGTCTGATATTGGCATTTATAGATTTATCAACGAAATTTATGATCATAACTAGAAAATATACTAAATACTAAACCATTGTCATATTAATCGATCTACAAATTTGACTAAATAACATCGTAAAATTGACGACTTCAAGTTTGCTAAGTTGGCCTAGTAATATTTCCATGAAATATGGGCGTAAGAAGATTTTTATCCACATTATAAAATAAACACACGAAATGTTTTATTACATATTAAAAAAACGTTATCTGGAATACAAATCTGGGCCTAACTAGTGCATAACTTTTTAATAAAATTTCGGTTTTATTACATCAGATTGGTAACCGTCTACTTTTTTTATGAATTTGATTATTAGTACCTATTTATTTTAATGTCTATTATCTGATTATTCTTTTAGCGCGTATTAATGTTCTCATAATTTACTTCAACAGGAATTAAATCCATATGATTTTTGTTCACAGCAAAATACTTTCCAGGTGCGGTTTTGATCATATATTTGTTTGAATGTAATAACGTACAACAAAAAATAGTACTCACACGTCTCAGAATTAATTTAAAACTTCAATATCGAGTACTGTAGATAAATAGATACGCAACTATGCTTAAGAACAAGTGGTTAGAGGTTCAAATCCTGCAGTTGCTTAAAAATCTACATGCTTTTAATTTTTAGCTTGAGAGAACATGGATGCATAATCCACAAAGTAAATGAATTTAACTGGGTTTTCTCATCTTCTTCTTTGTATATATATATTTGCACTATAAGTGGAGCATATGGACACCAGGTACGCCTCCATGAATCCTTGCCGCCCGCTAGTATTTTTGCGTCCTCCTAGGTCTTGCATGCACCCATTTTCTTTTCCGAGTATTTAGTATTTATCAGGCTTCTAGGACGCCGATAACTGGTTGGCTTAGAGTAATAGACGGTTAAGATTCTCTTGAGGCATCTGCAATATATAGCTGGGCCAGGTCCAGTGTCACAGTTTCACTTTGTCAGTGATTAGTAGCTGCATGGTCTGTTCTCCAATCTCCTCGTTTCGAACAAAGTCATACTACCGCATCCCTAGAATCCGCCACAGGCATCTGTTCTCAACCGGTGTGATATGCGTAGTAACACAAGTTATTCTTCTTCTATCCCCGCTTTGTAAGTGGAGTATATACTTACAGCAAGAAACTCTATCGTAAGTCAATCTCGTCGCACATTTATTTCCATGGCATACTATTGTTCTTAGCTCAGTACAATATTCGAAGGTCTCCTAGAATGGAGTCTCATATTAGAATATTGCTTTAGTCTCTTGGTATACAAGTATGTTTTTCAAAGTTATAAATGTGAGAGAAGAGGTTGAAAAATATACAAACTAACTTTACTTCGTTAAAAATATTGTTAAACATTCACAAATTCATGGACATGAAATCAAATAATATACAGATTCGTACGAACATGAAAAACAACAAAATGTTTTCAACATGCTTGAAATTAATCATAGTATTGAGTTAATTACAGCTAGAATAGTTAATTCATTATACTACCATTTTATTTGTACAATTTTAAATTTTTTAAACGATTTCATTTATTTATAATCTAAGAATCTATAAGAGTGAATATATATACATTTCATTAATAAATAATACTATATATATATGTACCCGTTTTTGAAGAGTTGAAGTATATTATTAGTAATATCGTGATATCGGTAGAGGATTCATTTTATTTTTGTTGAATTAACATCTCAAGCCAAATTAATAAAGAAATATGGCGCCGATATTTTAGGTATATGATGCCATAAAAAAACCACAAAGGGCATGCTATATTTTTATTGAATTGAAGGTTTCTAACCGTAAACGAGTCCTTCTGCGAAATTTACATGAATTGAGGATGTAAGTAATTATTAATTCGGCTCTTTCGATAATATTATTACGAGTTCTAATTTTAATATACATTACAATTACGTGTATAAAAAGACACGTAAAAAGATATGCATATAATTTATAATTAAACTGTGCGAAAGCCAATCTTGTTTTTTAGTTTTTTGAAACGTTTGTATAATACTGATGTTTTTATTATATTCACATAAATATGAATAAAATCTGTTAAAAGAATAAGTTTACACACAGGAAATTTTAATTCATTGTTCGTTAATAATTTAACGTATTCCGAATATCACACATACAAATAAAATATGTATTTTATAGCACTTTAAAAAATGAATATATTATTTAAAAAATACTATAATTAGGACATTGTTTATTATTGAACGGATTACTACGGTCCTTAATCGAATTTTTATTAGAATTCTTAATTAGTGGGATAAAAGAATAGGCAAATACAGATAAAAAAATATGTATCTGCATATTAAATTGTATTAGTTTTAATATTTTCGACTGACGGTGCTTGGTGGAAATTGATTTTAAATTATAAATTATTTAAAACTGGTAAACTTCCATATGTGA
>JAGVSQ010001602.1:0-28310 GCA_022683975.1 Rhyacophila evoluta | reverse complement strand
ACTCCACTTTCGGAGTGGATATCTTCACACTGTGTAGATCCATATGCTCCACTTTTGTAGCGAATATGGTATAACTATATATAAATCCTTCTCAATAAAATCATTTATGATAGGTCACCTTGCAGAATACCAAGAAATTACATGTCTTGGAGCAGAATTGGTAATATAAATAATGGACATT
Source organism: Rhyacophila evoluta (assembly GCA_022683975.1). Lineage (NCBI taxonomy): Eukaryota > Metazoa > Arthropoda > Insecta > Trichoptera > Rhyacophilidae > Rhyacophila > Rhyacophila evoluta. The sequence continues at coordinate 28,129 of JAGVSQ010001602.1, read as the reverse complement.
ATCATATCTTGATTATCTTTGTCCCTTTGTCCCAAATTCTAAGGTCACATTGTGGTTTCCCTACCCAGAAGGGATTTGCGAGCAATGAATGCCACCATTTACTCTATCAGCATCTAAAATGCCATTGAGCAAATTCCATTAGAGCGAATAAATGCTTTTTCGTGTATTACGCAAGCACTATTTACATCGGAAGGTCTTTCTTGACTGACAATGCAGGTTGCTTTCACTTTATTGATATCAATCTGATAGACGAAGAGTTCGGTTTTAATGTTAACGGTCCTCAAAGGAAGACGTACAAATTAAAACCAACATTAATTAAAATGTCTTTAAGCCCCTTTGTATAATAAACATCTGTATATTTGCATAAACAGAATATACAATACCATTTCGTACGTATGTATAATATTTTATCTTAGTTACATTATAGATCTTGTGTTGCGTGTTTAATATTAAAAACATTAAAAAAACAGTTAAAACTGAGCGTTGAATTAGCAGTTACTTCATGGCAATTTTATTATTTCCATTTATTAGTTGGTATTATAATACGTTCCCTCGGTAGCCGAGAGGTTAGCGTGTGGACTTCGGTGACGGAGATCGCGGGATCGAATGTATGCCCTCAATTTATTTCATGAAAGGCTGCTATAAAATTTAAAAAATACAGGACTAGATGATGAATGGATTGAACATTTAGATGAAAACAAATTCTAGTGAAGAAATCGGTAGAATTAAGTTCTTAGAGTTTAGAGATCCATGTACTCCATATCTGCAGAAGGCATTTTGATATTGTTGAATTTCCCATACTCCATTAGATCACGCGTGGTTAATAAAAAAAAAACCAAATAATCTAGGTGTACATTTCGAAAGTGAACTTATTCCACCATGACGAAATTTAAATGATGTCATTTTAAATTTGTATTTTTTTATAAGAGAACCATGTATCTTGTGAATCAGTAGAAAAATCTGTTTTCAAAATATTAACAAATAAGCATTAACATTAAAAAACATGCTACGTGTAATATTTTGATTTAGTGGAAAGAATTCAATTTCGAAATAAACTCGTCAATTATAATATGGTATATAAATAAACATATCTATATATAATCGACTGTAGAAAGAAAAAAACATGTAACCCACATATAATATATTTTACAAGAGGCAGAAAAAATATATATTTGATTATTTTACGTCGAAGTGTAAACATTATATAGACCCAACCTTAAAGTGCATGCAGACTAAAATCGATTTTTTTATATACTTATTAGCTGAAGAAGTTTTTTAAGAAAACCAACAAAATTGATTAAGTTAATTTCAACTTACATCCTTTTCGATAGAACGTTTATTAAGTTGTATATATTGTGATTGTCGAATAAAAGATATTTTGAAAATTTGAAGGTTACGTCCTTTTTCCTCTCTAAAATCGATATTACTTATTATTACATTATCTGGGTAGTCATTTTACGCAATTACATAATCTGCCCGAAGTGAACAAACCAGACATCAAAATACAGGAAATAAATGTTCTAGGATTATATTTAATCAATTAATTTCAACCAATCCTTTGAAAAGGTGTGTTTAAATAAGTGATTTAAATTAAATTTTAGATTTGAAAAAAATATTATTTATTCTACCTTATTCAAGATTATCGTTTATTTTAACGATAATAATGGATTTAAATGAACTTAAGTCACGATTTGAAAGATTCATTAAGTTTATAAACTAAATCAATCATTATTTTTGATTGTTTTCATAAAAAAAGAATACGTATTTTAGATGAGGAAAAAGTAATTTGATAGTGTAACTAAAAATACTTAGCTTTTATTTTGTTGAGAAAATTGTTGTAAAATACCATTTCCGCGTAGCAAATGTTTCCGGAATCTTTTTAATGTTTTTTTTAATAAGAATGTATTACTAATTTCGCAATATCGAGTCTTAAAATATAAATGAACGAAAAAGCAAGCTTGACCAGTTTTTTTACGCCTATCAACAATTTATTGGTATTTATTGGAACGTATTCATAAATCGCTAAATTTAGAAAATTATTTAATAATTACACTGTGATGATTGAGTATTTCATGGTTATGATTTAATACTTGTTTTCAAAATCTTAGAATTTATTGGAATTATGCGTTGTAGAAGAAACCACTACAACGTGGCAGAATCTTTGGGACGTGTTGTGAAAATGAAGATATCAATCACATTATTTGGCAGTGTAATCTCTTTAACACTCAAAGTTTGAGCTTATGAAAAAGTTTGTTCAGACTTAAGTTTCAACTGCCTCTTTCAATGAAAGTTTTGTTACAGTCTCCACATATTGCGTCATGTATGCAGGTTTTTAAATTTTTAAACAAATGTGAACTTAGCATTTAAATATTAGTTATGTACTTTCTAAGTATCTAAATTATGTAATTTACATAATTAAAAGTATTTTTTTTTTGATTATTGTTAAAGAGTATCATTGAATATTATTTGAAAAATAAACTAATTTATTTAACGCACTATTTAGTCACAATTAAATTAGTTAAGTTTTAATGATACAATGTACTCTTGATTATTCATGCTAATGATAGGAGAGGCCCAGATATTTTAAAAAACACGGCTAATCCAAACTACGGTAAATATGGATAATGTATCCCAATTGACTCAAATTGTTACACAATATCTAAAATGTTTACTTCCTTCCAAGATTTAAGTTTTCTCGTTTTTATTAATCTTTTGCATGCATGTATTATTGTATAACTTTCTTCATAGTCTTCTCGCCTGAAGTAATGTTTAAAGTTAAATAAAGATACTTTTGGACGATAAAAAATCCAATAATATAAATTCCAACGTTTGACACGTAAAACCGAATAATCGAGAGTACACTGTATGTACATCCCCAGTATTTTTATTTTATGTTTAATTATTATTACTAATTTGACTGACATTTGAAGATTAAATTATTTTATATTAAAATATTAATTATACACCCTTGCAATGTACGCCATTGCTTCAAACTATAACAATCACCGAACAAAGCAATTTAAGTTTTATTCTCATGCGGTAAAATTAATATTAAAAATAATGTTAATTCAATTTTGCCTTTAATAACAAAGTAGGTGCTTGCAATAAATATCTGAGATTAAAATTTCTCTTCGATATAGAAAGTAATTTTAAATTCACTCTCGTTAAATTATAATTATGAACTCATGATTGATTTTTGCATTAATGTTATAATATTACATCATTGTTGAATGGTTCTATTAAAAAATAACCAATCCACTATTAAGATGTTAAGCGTGTAAAATATTTTGTTCGATTTTTTTTTCAATTACACTTTTTGTCTATTTGCAGTTTTTCTAAATTTTATCTTTCTAGATAAAATTTATGTGTGAATCTTTAATTATTTTGCCTTTTCTATCATCAATTCAACAGTTAAAGCTAACCTGCAATTAAGTAGAAATTACATGAGATACGTATGTGAAAACGTGGCAATTAAAATCACAGCATCGTTTTTTTAAGACCGGTATATTTTCAATATACAAAATTACTTTCGCAATATTTCGTTCATTCAATACGAGTACATCTCAAAAATTATCCTTTTTGAATTATATATCGACTGTAGAAAGGAAAAAGTATGTAACCCTCAGCTTTTTCAAAATAGCTTTTTTCGCTAATCACAATGTATCGAACTTAATACACGGTCTATCGAAAGGATGCAAGCTGCAAATGTTTTATTAGTATCTAATTGTAGCATTTAGGTTTGAAAAAAGGGGACCCAGTGAAATTTGTAATCAGGAAAAAGGACTTATACCATATAAATTTTAGTGATCTTTCTTAAATAACTAATATCAGCTTGGGAAAATAAAGCACCAGTTTTAGTCTTCGTGGACTTCAAGGTTGTGTCTATTTAATATTTTTACTTTAGCTCAAAATCATTCAATAGACGTACTTATACCCCCTGTAAAATTTATTCTGTGTGAATTACGTCTTTTTTCCTTTCAAAAGTCGATATATACAGTTGTAGTCGAGTTTTGATATACTTTTCTCTGTGACATTGTCATTTTTTAAATTGTTCATAATTAATATAATATTGTATATCTGCGTGAAGGAACAAGAGTAATTTTTATCTTCAGATCCGTAAATAAATATTGTGATGATTTCCAAGAAGTAAGCATGCGCTTTTCGGTGCCAGAGGTTGCTAGTTCAAATCTAACAGTTGCAAATTGTTAGAAATGACTGGAAATCCGATAAATTCAGGAATTAGCTGACAATCAATCCTTGTGGAAAAAAAATCGTCACGATAAGTCATCATATTGCGTAAATTCATATACCTACTCCATTTCTGGAGTGGATCTACACGCTGTCAAGATTCATACGCTAGAAGTGGATATATTATACATATTCGTGAAATAGTTATACAGATAAAACATTTACTGAAAAATCACAAACATATTTATTTTAGACAGTGGTTTTGAGCACAGAATTTTACAATATGTCAAAGAAATATTTGTTAACTAACGAGGACGATATGCTCATTAAATTTGGCTAAAGATGAAGAAGAAATTTCAAATTGGTCAATATCTTGATATATTCGTTAATATTACTTTACATATAATACATACGTAGCACTACATAACATAAATATGTTTCGACTCATTGCAAACGTTGCGTTGAGAAGTTTTTTAATGTTACTTATTTTTTCCCGGCCCATAGTTTATGAAGCTTTGAAATAGGGTGCCAATAGCCAAATCATTGAACATTACTCGTTTTAATTCGGTCAACGTAACGCGAGTTTTGTAAAGATCTTTGGCCCCAACTTCAGACTGATTCGCTATTTAACCAATTTTTAATATATAATTTAATGCCAAATCACTTTCGGTACATCTAAATTGTTTTTAATTTCGTTAAATAATTATTATAAAAAAAGTTCATGGTATTAAGTATGAGTGCAAATTCAATCACGATTTGAGTGACCTTTTGTGGTGCTTGTACAAAAAACGGTGCACATTTTATTTGGATACCAGCTTTATCATCCGGCTTTGTCTGTGATATATTCAAACTCATTCTTTATTCAAATTTATTTTATTTTTATTTTTATTACAAATTTATTTTACTATTCAACTCTGGGAGTGTCCCCATATGTCAGTTGAAATGGAAGAGCTTCTTGAGTCGGTTCGACCATTTTTCGGTCCGGTCGGCCATTGCGACTTGTTTTCTACGAAGGATAATTTTCTAGCTTTTAAAAAATTTGCAAAACCTTACGGCGAACGAGAAGGTCTCTTCTCGACAAGGCTAAATATTAACAGGGTATAATTAGTTAGAATAGGAATCACGCACACTCTAGTGCACGCCAACCAAAGTCTTTGGAAGCTGTTCATGGGACACTTCTGGCACTTATGAAAAGCGCCCCACGTTCGTTACGCCACGGTATACGCCCGCATAACGGGTGTGGAGACGTGGTGAGTGGTGGAGAGGAAGACAAGTATATGCAACAATTTTAGTCTCTTGTTGACAGTGGCCCCCATGTGGAACAGCAGCACTCCCTATTTACACTAGATGTTATCGATAACATTTAATACAACGAGTCTTTTTTTCTTTGATTCTTTCTTTATACTTATAGAATATATACTAATTGAGCTCAATGTCTGTAACCATCGCCCAGTTTATGAAAAAAAAAAAATCGGAGTTCAATTTTTTTTGAATTTCGGCCTTTTTTCGGAATTGGATAAAAAGTTGGAGGTTTCCCGTTTTTAAGGTCTCGCTCTATCTTGAGAATTCTATTTTCATACATTCATTCACCCAGAACTTTTTGTTCGTAATTTTTACTTTCGTATTCTAAATATATAAAACAGTATAAAATACGGAATTCGGTATTCACCTTAATTTTTTTCGAAATTCGAAATTCAAAAACAAACGCGAATTTTGTTTTGCGATCCCTAGATACTCATATATATCATATATTTTGTTGTATATTATGGATTACTAAACGAACATATGTTTCGATTTCAGATTGCAGAATGATGACACAATGGTGCACTTCAACGTCCACTTTGATCCGACTTATTACGACGTGGACGTCCATGATGTCGAGACAGTTCTCTTGAGGGAGATAAGACTGCAAAATGACTCGAGATATCTTTCGAATCTCACAATAGATCCTGAAAGTTTGGATATCCAGGTAAGAATCACATACAATAACTTCACAATAATTACTTGCCTTCCCCTTCAGCACTCACCATTACGGAGTATACTATGACGTAATAAAAGTGACACGCTACTTAAAACGCCAGGAGTTATGGGCTCGAATCCCATATCTGCTGTTTTTTAATAAGACAAAGATATAAAAAAAAATAACACGCAAAACTGGATTCCAAATGAGCTGAAGAATTTGTTGAAATACGATTCTCTTGAAAATAAAACTATTAAATAAGTAGTTAGTACTCTTGTTTATTGAATTAACTTACACGTGTTCTAGCCTTTAAAGTATTTTATAAAACAATCATATATTTTTTTAGTTAATTGTTTTAACATTATTGCACGTATAACATACTGGCGAATGTATTTAGTTCTTGTTATGAAAAGGGCACCCCTCATATTAATGCGCCCGTTTACAGTTCACAACCTGCACACTATAATACAGGGGTGGCCAAAGCGTCGACCATTACTAGTCGTCCGCTTGTCTGATGCTCCGAAACAAGAATCAATTTCTTCGGTTTCATAATATTAACATTTTTTTTCCGTAGTTACTTCACAAAAGTGTATCAATTTTCTTTACCTATCAAATAAATAGTTTTGATTACCATTTGACAGCATGTTTACGAATAGCTGTAAGCAGCTATGAAACAAATTATGATACGATTGGTGAAAATATGCAATGTCATGTTTATAGCGCGTCCTCTGATAGCACATACATAGTTAATATTTACGAATTGTAAAGCTAATAATAAACATATTGCTTGTGTTAATAAAACTAAAATAAAAGAACAACTTGTTTTATGTTTGTGTGAAGTCATCATTAATTGCTGCTATTAAAATAACTTGATATTGAATTGGTATTAATATTATCTATATTTTTAATTTAAACTTATTTTTGGCTTTGAATTACTAGATTTATTGTTAGTAGATCACCGCCAAAAATTTCAAAAGCGGGTCACCCTTAGTGGGTTAAGCTTTGGCCACCCATGGTTTAATAGTATGACGCTGCCCTGGGTATAAAAGACTGCCAAGAAAGACAGATAGTTTTTTAGTTTGTCAAAAACCGTTTTGTTTATCAAATTTTAATAATCTTGTCAATGACGTGATAACCCTAATATACATCGACATTTTTTACGTACAATCATTAAACACAAGGGCGTCAGTTTTGAATATAATTTAGTTATTGTGTGATTCATTTATTTCAATGATTTCTTATACTTTGTTGTGACTTATAATATGAAATTGAATACAATACATTTTAAATTGAGTATTCTTTTCTGCACCTTATTTTTTAGACGATAAACGTAACCCTGACATCAATATTCTTCTTTGGGTTTATAATATTTCGTTAAAGTTTATGATATTTAGTTTACATTTCGATAATGTATCCATTCAAATCTATTCTCTAGTTTCGAGTGACGGGGTAATCAATATTTTACTCTCGTATTTGCCATGGTTTGGTTAATTAACAATTGCTTTGTGGGTACGTCAATTTTAAAATTGAATGTTAACATTGTAATTTGCCTTTGATAAGAAAATATGATATTGTCGCTTTAGGATTGTTTTGTCGAATAGAAACGATAAAAGAAAATGTCATTTAAATTCATCGTAAATGTATGAAGAAATCTGAGTTATGATTTTAAAGACATATAATTGCTGTTTTATAGGAGAATTGAATTACAGTATATAATAATGTATAAACTATTCAATTAATTGAAAATACGCTTTGTTTTTCAAATCACGTTTTGTGGATATTCGGTAAACCAATCCTAAATCGACAATATGAATACACATTGCACAGTGGTGTCACAATACATTGAAATAAGCAAAGTGTTTATTAACGGTTGCTTTCTCTCCCACCGACCGCCACGTATCAGCACAACTTATATGGCATATACCGTGGCGTAACAAACGTGAGGTACTTTTTATAGTGCAATTCTACAAAACCTTGAATGCTGTTCACTGCAGTATGCATGATTCCTATTCTAACTAAGTCGTGTTAAAACGTTCGCTGCTAAAGACGCCCCTGGGGCGTCAATACACTATGCTATAAATAAATGTCGCAGCGAATGTGTTAATACCAAGCATAATGCCACATTTCTTTTAAAGCTGCACAAATATCCTTTGTAAAATCTAATTCGCTATAGCCGACCGGTCCAATTAATGATCGAACCAACTTGAAACTGTCCATTCATCACTATTCCAGAATCCAATACAAATTGCTTATCAAAGTATCTATCAAGGTTGTTCTGATAGTACCCCGATGAAAAATTCTTCATACTTAGTTGGCATTAACAGTAATATGCATTTGGTGTATGAAAGGGAATCATATAAAATACTCTTCTTTCACATTCATGTTTATGATACAGGAAAGTGAAGCAATTCTGACATTGCCAGTGACAGCGTCTACCAACATAGCAATTGCTGCCATTTCAACAACGCCTCCTCCTCCGCCTAGAAGATGCTCACAAATTCAATTGAAGATGTGCCAGAACCTCCCATACAACCTTACATCTTACCCAAATATAGTTGGTCACAGATCTCAGAAGGAAGTAGAAGACGATATGATTGCATTCCGAGAGCTAATTGATGCTGAATGCTACCGACTCGCTTATGACTTTGTCTGTCAGCTTCTGCAGCCATCTTGCTTGCAGAAAGATGAGGAAGATAGAATTTTTATGCCATGCAGAAGTTACTGTCGAGAGTTCTGGGCTGGCTGCGGTAGTAGATTGCCAGCTAGGTTCAAGAAATTACTAGACTGTAGCAGTTTTCCTGAGTATAGCGGACCATCCTCGTGTAAACCGAAACGAGGTTTGTGAACTCCTCTTTCTAATAGTTTTATTTTCATAGATGAAAAAACATCAGAATATTTTTTATGGACATTTTCATTAATTAAAACATGGAACCATGTTGTAATAGAATGTTATTAACTGGTTATAGCGGTAGAATGTCTAGAAACACCAGAATTTTATTGATATTATTATAAATGATACACATTATCTCAAAAAGAAAATAACTAATATCCCAAAGAATGTGAACTAGAATTGAACGATACAATATTTTTCAGATTGCGTACAGACCATGCAAGCAAATGCTCTATCTCCAAGAATCTGTGATGGAGTACCAGACTGCGAAGCTCTTGAAGATGAGAAAACCTGTACATATTGTGCACCAGGACACTTGCATTGTGGCCTAGGAAGAAGCTGCTTGGCACCAAATAAACGATGTGATGGAATGAGAGATTGTCCCAATGGAAGTGATGAAAAATCTTGTTGTAAGATAATTTAAGTTTTAGAGTAAAAATCTTCTTTCACCCTTTTTAGTCTTTTTTACAAAATCTTAATCATTAAGTCATTTAACAGTTTTAATGCCTGTTAAGAGCTCTAAGGTACAACTGAATAGCAGTGCTGCGCCGTGGATAGGAGGCGCCCTTGTAAATAAACTCTGCTCCCTCTTACTGACATATATTTTTTCTTTTGAAATTGTGTTTTTGTAAAAGAGTATGCAAAAACAAATTATTGAATTGTGATTTGCACATGCTTCACTCTCAGCCCTATTCTAGATATTTTATATGAGTATCTTATATTTTTATAGCATAGTTGCTTTAGTTATGTAAATATACAATAAGAAAATAATGATGATATTATTTAATTTTTCTTATTAAAAGGCACCCATCATATTCAGGTGCACTTACACGGTGCACAATCTGCACACTAGCACAATGTGTTCAGTATTTTGTTGTCAAGCATTATTTTCTGTCTAGACTATTGCCATGAAAAGCATTTTCCCACAATTAAGATATTGCATACCTCATAATTTTGTTTGTCTGGCTTATTTCCAAATAGTTTTTAAACATCTTTTTGTGTTGAAATTTCATATTTCACATGTGTTTTTATGAATACTGGTTCCATATCCGGATCAAGAAGCTAATCCATTATTATTAAATAATCTGCATAAATGTGTACATATAATATTCTAATAAATAGTGATAATCTTTTTAGACATGACATAATATCGTTACACTTCTTTCTATGACATTTGTGAATGTTGTTTATTTTTTCAGTGGTAATTGCACCAAATGTTTCACATCTTCTGGAATATCCAACAATATCACCGCATCAATCTCAATACTTTTCTGAAGGCTATGTGATTTTCAATGAGGAGGGAAATCTTGGAAAACTTTGCATCCATGATCAGAATGAATCAAGTATAGCCATCAACACTGTGGCTTCATCATTGTGCAATGCTCTTTCCTTCAAGTATGTGCATTTTTAGATATATAAAATCAAAAATCAAATTCTAAATTATATATAATACATATATATAAAACATATTTTATGTTATATATCCAAAAAAAATTAAAAGTCAAGCATGAGTTAATATTGCCGTAATTACTATTCTAAATTTATAACAGCATTAGCTATATATAAATGAGATAATGCAGTGTAGTTCTAAAAAATAAACTGAAATTTATAAGTATATTACAAAATCATGCATGGTTGATGTTCAAAATGCACATAAGCCATAAGAAAAGTTTTGTTTCTGTATTGTTTGAAGACTCGTTTCGAGAGACAAATATTGGATTTTAATATAAGTATAAAATTCAAACTACACCAATAAATAGATTCTTCTAAGTGTATTATTGGTTGAAATCATGGATCAGATTTTACCTTCAAATAGGTCTGAACACATCTCTGTAAAAACATATTAACATCGTTTTTATTTGTAGGAAAGTTGACTTTGTGAAAATTAAAACAGATGAAGAGAAAAATATGCATTACGTAGAAGTCGAAGATCCTCTTGCTTCTGAAATAAGTTTCCTAAAAGCTTCATGCCCTCAGAGAAAAGTTATGTACGTTGGATGCTCAAAATTTGGTAAGAATTTTTATGTTTAATTGTTATAAAATAGCTACAAAGTGTTTGGTAAAAATGTCTAATAGATATAGATTAATGTGTTTCAATATAAATTCAAATTGTTTTTTACTGTAATTTATGTCACTACAGACTGTGGAAAACAATCAGCACGAGATGTGACAGGTATAGATGGATTGGGGAAAATGTCAGCCTATGGAGATTGGCCATGGCATGCCATGTTAGTTAAAGAAGATTCACACGTTTGTGACGCAACCCTGATTTCTCCAGAATGGCTGATCACCACAGCATCTTGCTTTCAGGTACCAACAAATATTAATGCAACTCTTTTAGCTCAATAAATCCACCGAAATAATTTACACAGAGAAACAAAAATGTGATAAAACATAGACTTTAGATGGAAACTTTATTTGCACAGCTGGTAATTTATAATAGCTAAACAAATGTTTATTAATATTCTGTACGTTTTTCTTGAAATGGTGACAATATTACATAACATTCTCTATTTAATGACATTAGTATATAAATATGGCATAATTAAGCAATTTATTAATTAATTATAATCATACATGCACCTATTATGGTCTGGTTGATTGAGTATGATTTATAATTTTTCCAGGGTCAACCTAAAGCAGAATGGATTGCCAAATTGGGTACAATACGTGTTTCCAGTTCCTCTCCTTGGCTTCAAGAGCGCCGCATTGTCGGCATGATCAAATCACCTGTGGAGGGAAGTACAGTTGTCCTTATTAAGATGGAGGAGCCAGTTCTTATGACCGACTTTGTCAGACCTATTTGTTTGCCGCAGGTGAAAACTGATTCAAACGTATCGTACTGCAACACATTAGGCTGGGCAAGAAATAGAGATCAACTCCAAAGAGTTCATTTGAGAATGATCGGTATGGAGCTATGTGAGAATGTCAGTATCGCAACTGTAAATAGCTTTTGCACTGAAGCGTTGTATCAACAAGAAGACTGCAATGTAAGTATTGAAGTTATATATTGTTGTAAATGTAACAGTATAAATTGTATAAATATCAGTATAAATTTTCCATTTTGTAAGGGTACCCCACGTTAGCACTTGAAAATTAGATTCTTTAACTGTGTGTAGGAAGCTTTCTTCTATCTAGTTTTTGGCAGCAGACAACATAAATTTATGCTTTTTGTCATTTCAAAATTTTGAAATATCACTCCAAAATAAGGGCAAGATTAATTGGGTAAATTAGAAAATTATGTATAATTTTAGGCTGCTATCTTTATAACTCTAGAATGTTTGCATTTTTATGTAGTTTTTTTAAGAAGTGTTCACCGTAAAGATCTACATTTTCTATATAAGCTTGTTCATCAAGGTTCGGTGAGTCACTTAAAATATCGCCCCAATGAGTTGAGGGAACAATTAACTATTCCTATTGAAGACATCTATCTGCTTTGGAATAGAGCAACAATCATGATTGATTTCGAGATTTGCCATTCAAAGTATTTTGTTCAATAAAATATTGTATAAAATGTTGATTACTTCTAATTTTATTTAACTCTCACAATTTCCATGTTTCAGGAGGAAGAGTTTGCGGGAAGTCCTATCGCTTGCCTGGATCCAGTTGAAGGAAGATGGTCATTAATCGGTGTGAGTAATTGGAGAATAGCATGCTCAAAAGCCGGTATGGGAAGACCACGGATGTATGACAAAATCACATCTAACGTGGAATGGATTTTAAAAATGACCAGTGCCATTTCATAATTCAACATTGTTGTAAACAAAATTTTAAAAGCCAAAAACTAGTCGCTCAGAATTTATTTGAGACATTTATTTTGAAGTGAAGAAAGCTGACAACTAATATATATTTTTTTTTAAATTGAAGAATTATTGTATTGAAATTAATAAATGGATTTTTTTTATTGTGATATTAAGTAGAGAGGTTGATTATTATGTTTGATAAAAAATAAAACACTGCTTTTATTGTGTAGTGATAGTGTGTAGTGTTTGCTTTGTCGGTATTTTATGCACAATATTAATTAAAAAATCTGTGAACTATCCATAAAAATAATATGTGGACATTTTAAAATCGTAATTTGTTACAATAAGTGATAAGTGAAAAAGGACTAATATTATTTATCGTGTTTATTCGAAAAACATCTTCATGTTTGTGTTTATTTATTTTGCAACCGTTGACTGTACATAAAATGAATGCTCATTATTTTTTTCAAAGAGCCGATAAAAATTATCTATGGTGCGTTGAGCAAAGGAAGTGCTGTAACAATATTCATAGTGGTTGATGCTAAAGAAGATACAAATAAAAAGATAACTATCACTGCAAAACAAAATACACTCTTTATAACTATTTGTATGAATAATTCCATTTTTAAACCTAGTACCCCATGAGAGTATCTTTCAAACTACATGTCAAGTCTATTTGGAAAAAATACTGAAAAGTCGAATGGTTGTTAACTTCAGTTTGATCCTAAAAAAAAATATTATATTATGTATTAAAATCATATGTCAACTGGATATGAAATAAAATTGTTTGTAGATTGTATATATTCAGCAATGCTTGATGTTTTTATTTCTCGTTTTTTTTATGAGTCATCAGCAAACATCACAGGCATAATTTACAATTGTTATATTTTAGCAGGACTGTTGCCTTTTAGATATTTAAAATACACTGTTATTTAAATTTTAAAATATAGATTCAGAGATAGAGTGAATATATTATTTTTATAAATATAATATATAAATAAAATGAATGTTAACCATATAAGTATAAGAGTATAATTTAAGAATAATAATTAGTTGTGTAATTGTGTTACAATATTTGAATGGCTGTTTCCTAATTTTAGTAATATCAAAAAAATTGTTAATAAAATTCATTTTTAATCTTTTTATCTATCTATTTATTTATATTACCCTACTGACCATATTGAGTTCACATTTGATTATTTTATTCCTATTATGTATGTACTTAGCCCTTTCAAGAGTGGGTTTTATTATTTGTTTTTTTTTGTCCCATAAATAGACTTTAAAATTGAAATCACAAAATACCCATTATCTCAAAACTGTTCATCTGTTAGTAAGTGATTATGTATTATTTAAAAATCTACCTTCTCCATAATTACGTAAATTAAGTACAAAATGTCGTAATATTTTTGTGTTAGTGTGCACAGATGTTTTGTGAGTACTTGTCACATGCGTGGTTGTCTATATGTGCACTTTATTACACAAGCACTTATCCTGTGATCACTTGTCCGGTGCGCAGCTGTCTCGCGTGCAGTTGTCTGGTTACCTGTTAGTATATCTCTAACTTGATAGGATTTAGGCGAATTGATGACTTCTAGCACATAATGGTCATGTCTTTATAACAGTGATTGCCAAAAGAATAATTTACCATTACATTCGTTACCATTGTACCTTTTTTGGTAGGCTTTGAGTAAGGAAGGGAAATTAAATAAAAATCTCTTTATCATCTCAAAATATGACAGTTTTATTTTTATATATGACAAGAAATTTATTACAATCAATATCGGAATGAGAATAAATTTTGGAAGAGGAATAAATCAGGCACCCAACAAGAGTGTTATCCTACATCGACATACTATCTAATACTACTTATATATGGAAAATATAATACTTTTATAATTAAATAAAATTTTCTTATTTATGTACATTCATAAAACAATCCTTCCATAATCAATAATTAAAATTATCTACAAAAAATATGATAACTATACAGTAACTAAATAAGTATCTAGTAATTACAATAATCAATATCTCACTGAGCTTGTTCACAGCTTTCTATCTTACTTAGCTATTTCAGCTAATAGATTAATAATTTATCATAATAACTTTAGGATACATCCATTAAAAATGATAAAAATCGGGATATCTACAGGAAAATATTTAAATTCATTACAATTGGGTCGTATAATATAATTTGATATGTTGAAAGATTTTCTACATAATACAAGCAATGTAAGAACTAAAATATTTTTAAACTGAAAATGACATTAATTTATAGGTATATACAGTTGAAATTATTTTCAATGAAGGGTCCATAATTTAAGACTGTTTAGAGAGGACCTAAACGTTAAGAGTCCCACAGCTTAATAAGCCTTAAAGCAAAGAAAGCAGCTACATCCATGATAAATTTTACAGAAGTAAAATTTAAATTTATAAACGGAGTACTGCAAGAAATATTTTTAATGTACAAATATAATATACCAGACAGTACTCCTTTAGCTATTATGAGCAATATGAAAAAATTAAAAATTTAAATATTATGTTTTCAAAAGTTGAATTTTTTGGAGCCCCAAAATATATAATATTATATTATCCCAGAATTCTTTCAACTGTAATTCCAACTCTACTATTCCAACCCACTTAGAGTACTACATTATACATTATATATTTATTTTATCGATAAAGAAGTTTCATAGCACAACCAATACATTTTATATATTAAATTACCAATTTGTTTCTTCTATCAAATTATAATAATTATTATAGAAAATCTATATTTGGTACTGATCGTAGTTGATACTGTGTACATTACCTAAATTCTACAAACGCTATTTTCAAATGCTTTCTGTTTTACTAGCATAATTATAGCAGCTAAAAATCTAAATAATACGAAATACCTTTCACGTGATCGGCTTATTGCATTTAAAAGTGCAAGTGAAATAAAACATTTCTCATTTAAAATAATTAACAAGCGGGCTATAAGTGGGAGAAATAAAAATTGCTTGACCCAGTCTTTGATGGCTATGTTGCAAAGTGCGTATATTTGAAATCATTTCATACTAGAGATTGATCACAGATTTAGTTCTCTAGCAGCCATAAATTTAAAAAACCCACACTAAAAACTTATTGCCGTCACCTTTAGAAATACAATAAAGATAGTTATCTTGTAAAAAAGTAAGAAAGTTTATACTACTGATGCCTCCAAAAAGCCTGAACCCTGTTTTCTCTTCTGACCGGTGGGATTCCAGCATCTTAGAAGATCGGTGAGTACCATCCTTAGGACATACTCAGCAGAACTAAAAAATGTTGGCATTATTTGGGAGGGTGTAAGACGGCTGGTGGGTGATAGAGATTCCTAGAGGCGCCATATGGCATCCATATACTCTATTTAGGGAGCGAATATAGCGGAAAAAGAAGAAGAGATGAAAAAAGTAAGAACTAAAAAGAGTACATATTGTATGTAAAATTGAAGCTTTCCTTGTTCTTTGATTGCTTGGTATTATACCCCATAGTATAACTTCAAATGATTGCTCTATTTTCAAATTACAATTTTAATGCAATTTTATGAATTCAAGTAATGAAATTTTTCTATTGCGAGAGGTAATGAACATCGGTGGAAAGAAAAAGAACGACATGATTGATTGAATACATTACTAGTTGCACTTCATGAATTCGACTGAATGGATCATGTGAACAAAATGTACATAATTAATGGCAAAAAATGAATCTAAAGAATTAGATTTTAAGAAGATATTTAAATGCATAAATAATTATAATACTACAAATTGAATCATAATTTTCTACGTCCAGCTGAGTGGAATGATTGTCTCATACAATATTTTTCTTTTATATTCAACTCTGCTCATTCTGATTTATAATATTATATATTCCTAATTTATTATAATAATTAAATATATATTTTACCTTACCCAAGTTCTACAAAATGTCAAATAAAACATTCTACGTAAGATTACAAAATTTACTATCATTTCAAACAAGAAAATATTTGTAAAGATAATTAAGAAAACGAATATACTATTTACTAAATGATACATTGAAATTATTAGTGTATATATTTTAAATACTAAATATCTGTCATAAAAAATAGTTTGTCATAAGAATATACACTGGATATATGAATAACATATTACAGAACTAGTGAATGAATTCACAATCTCCAAATAATCTTTCAAAGTTAAAATCATGATAATTACGTTATATTTGACATATCGTTATTTGGCATGCAATATGTCATTAGCGATATAACATAATTTGTCATTATATTTGTGAATGAAATATATTGTAAGAAAATAATTGAAATCGCCTATATAAACGTCAATTTAAATAAATATCCAACATTCTAAGAATGGATGGCATCAAAGCATGTATTTCAGTAATATTGTCGCTAATACTATTATATATTCCATGCCAAATGACGATATATGCCATATAAAATAAAAAAAATATACCGTGTTTGTAGAAAACAATAGTAAAATGTGAGTCGTAAAAGCTGTTACTGATACAGAAAAGAACTTACTTTATACAATAGTTCATTTGGTAATGAATTATTCGAGCTATTTAGCTAAATTTTATTTTAATTTCTAGAAATTCATGACAAATGCTTTTAAGTAAATTAATGTCTTTTTAAGCTCAGCGTTTTAGCAAAATCCACATTTCTTCGTTGTTGCATTTAATTAATCAAACCTTTTTACAATAAAAAACATTGTTTTGATATAATTATATTACATGATATCTATTAAAAAGATACATCTGATTAAAATAAAAGCAATATAATAAAAATATAACTATTTTTAAACATCTGCATAAATGATAAAACTTTCTTATTCCATATTGATAAAATAAAATATATTCGAGAAGTATATATAATAATTTCTGCTACACTAAATAATGAATCATATTCAAAAGGATTAATAATTACAATCTTAAACATATTAATTAAAATCTTGTCTTATATTCATGGTTATATTTATTTTTCGATTAAATAGTATTTATTGACTAATAATGTATTGGCTTTTACTAATTATAGAATGGAGAGATTTTTTTTGTGACCAAAAAGAGGTTAATTTATTTCATCTACAAGATTCAATAAAATACAATACATTTCTTGAAAAAAAATATTTGGAGAGTTTGATTAAGAAGTCTTCTTGCTGAAATAATAATTTTATAGTTACAAATTAACAAGGCACATTCACCACATAATTTAGATTTTTATGTGGATATGTATAAAAATTATTTGTTTATTGATTTTGGATACATTTGAAAGTGGATTAAATATTTTGAGCTGATATGACCTGAAAAAGATCATATGTATGATCATTCGATTCTATGTGGATGTACATATTTTGTTTCTTATCCTACTGAAGATCTTGATAAATTGAAATACATTGTATTTTGTGCGTAGTGAGAGTATAATTATTAAAATGAAGAGAAATACATGTGTGGCAATTTAAAAAAAAACATTATTAACCTATGTTTAAGAAATACGATTATATACAATATATTATTTTCATATATAAATACTCTAAATCAGTGGTAGTCAACCTGGTCCCTACCGGCCTCTAGTGGGCGATTCAAGCTTTCATAGTGGGCAGTAGGAGTTTTCTCTAATGCTCGAGTACTTTGTAGGTGCACTAAGTTGTAACGAAGCAATTGGGTAGTTAGAAAATTTTATATTTAGATTTTAGATTTAAAAGTGGGAGGTAGGTATAAAACGGTTGACTATCCTGGAGTTCCGAGAGTACCTTATTATTGCATGTTACGCATACTATTTGGAAAAAAACATTTTAATGTATAATTATAAAATAAAAGTGAAATGGTTTAAGAAATTTAGATGTATCTATTGATCGTTATATTTACAAAGGACTTTTTAAAAATATTTGTATTACTCTACTCAATTAATATGAATATATTCTACGTGCTATACAGTCTATGTAAATATATAGTTTTACTGAGCTTCATTCTACACTTATATTCTCTTCTTGAATGTTTACGAAATATAACATTATGTTTTGATAGAAATACAACTAGTTAGAATAATTTCGATATATGGCTGTACTCAAATAGAAAGGCTGAGTTACAAAAAGCACTCTGGATTGATATCCAACGGTAAAGTTACCGTTCAGAGTTTGAAATTAAGTTAGCTGCTAAATAGCTGGCTTCTGACATTATTAAGTTGGCACAGCAGCATTCATACAGATACACTTGTATAGTTTGAATTGATTGTTTTGGTAATTTTTGCTTTAATGTGAATGCCTATTTTGGAATAATGGAATTGAACAAAGATAGATAACTAAAAAAATAAATATGTTCATCATCTATCCTTATTTATTCTTTATATTGAAGCGGCCATGATAACAAACATCAAAGATACGCACATATGCTTGAAACATCAAACTATGTAAATGCATATGTGTGTTGAGTATAGTGCTACTATCATAATATAGTCAGAAGTTAACCGTTTCACAGCTTACTTAATTTCGAACGCTGAATGTTACGTTTACCGTTGGTCATAAATCCAGTGTGATTTTTGCAACTTCAGCGCTACAATTATCTAATCAACCATGTGACAATTATAAACAGATGTAAACTTCTAATATTAGATAGATTCCAGACAATATGTTAATTTCAATGAATACTAGATGAAGATTGGATAGGGCTGGGAATTGTAAATTGTCACATGACTTTCTACTAATGCACATAGCTTTGGCGGTGTTAAACAGTGTTGATATTTTTACTCATCAACAACTGCCTAGTTGGCACCTTTAAAGAGTCACCATTTTTTAATTATTGTTATATATTGTAGCAGGAATTACCCATTTTAAACTACTTTAATATACTAAATATGCAATTAAATTAATGAAGGAAAACATATAACTAAATATTTATCTTAATAATATTCAATATAATAAAAGTGCATTCCCAAAGACTGTCATCCACTTTCACTGTTTCAACTATTATAATATGTATATGACCCATAAATTAATGAAAGATCCTGAATACTTTTCTTTTTGTAATAGTAAGTACATTATTTAAAGCAATTGGAAAATATAATACTTAAAAATTTCTTATAAACGTTTTCTATAAGCCAGTTTAAAAATTTATCAACATGTAACCTGTAAGTAGTCAATAAGAATTATTAATATAAAGTTATTTTAAATTTTTGTAGATTGCAAGTAAAACTGAAAGTTGGGAAAATGAGATTTTGATACAAAATTTCTGATAACATGTCAGAGATATTATAATACAATCAAATTCTGTTATAATAAAACTCGTGGGACCAGCTGTTTTATTTTGTTCTTCTGAAATTTCTTTATATTATACTGTACCGTATACGCACGGTATGTAAAATAGGTATAACCCTTTTTTCCGGCTTGCCATTGTATTTTTGTTATAGGTACTGGAAATTTTATTATATCGGTATTCGCTATAGCAGGATTTGACGGTATCATTTATTCAATATTAATTATGAGCAGAAAAATAAATAAATAGGAGTTTAGGATTGTCAGATATGTAAAAGGCATCATGTGAGAAGTTGGTGCATGCTTAAACACTATTTGGCAATCACTCAAAGGTTAAAAATACTTTTTTAGGTTATATTTAGTAACTTTCTTTGAGTGTGCGTCTCGATACAAGAAATTGGACTGAGTGAATATAAATAGGTTGGTAGTTAATTGATTTAACTGGAAAGTTTACTATTCTTCATATTCTTTCTTTTAATCGATACAATAAGTATTAGTACTGGTATCTTTTTACTTCTCGATACGATTTTGAATACAACTAAATATATTATTTATTATGGACATACATGTATGTCCGTGCGTCTTGTAGCCTTATTTTTAAAGCCATTATTTTATTTTAATGTAATTGTATTGTTTGTTATAATATAAATACTAGATAGATCTATCAATAATATGTAGAAGTCATTAGAATTATATCATAAATTTTTAGGCTAGAAAAAAATACATAAACATTACGAAAAAAAATAGTTGATTTCAACATTGAAAAAATCCATCATGCTCTTTCTATAATTATTACGTTTTGTAAAGAAACAAAAGATTGCTTCTATTTCTGTTCACAGAAATACATAAAATGTCATATAAATTAGTCATATGCGTCCAAATTTGCTCTCAAGTGCTCCTTTAATTCCGAAATGGGAGCGGTCACATTTGTTAGTGTTATACACATTCTTATCAATTTGGAATAACTTTTCAGTTTATTTTTTCGTTGTTTGGAAATAGAAGAGCATTGTTTATAAACTAAGATATCCAATTTGATTAATTTTATGATATAACTTGAATTTGCGAAAAGTGTTTAAAATGTGTGTGCGTAAAAAATTCAGTCACTTTAACTTAATGTTTTAAAATTAACCCGAAGATCGCCGTAAGCACACAGGTGCGCTCTACGTATACGATCGCCATAAATGCAGCTGTGCGCGCTTCGCAATATTCGAAAGATGTATTTCAAAATTAATTCCGATTTTCTCACAACAACATCATGAATATTTAAAAATATTAACAAACCAAAAAGGATCGTGCCGGCGCGCTGTTTCTAAAAGCATGTGGCGAAGAAGTGGTTAAAAGTTTTGTCTGTGATACAAGTTTATTGTATTGACACTCCCTATGAAAGTATCATATTTTTGGCACTTATGTGTTTATATATATTTTACAAATTTATTATCAATGCACTCTGTTCTATGGTAGATATAAGAAAACAGTGGGAAAAGTACCCACTTCATCTTTTTTCTGTAATGTATAAACGCATAACTATATGCTTTGCATAAGTTTTTGTCTCTTTGAGACATTCTGCTGTAAAATTTCATGTTTGCATATAAAGTTTGCATATACATAGGGAGTGTCGATAAAGGAAGAATGTTTTCATATTGATCATTTTATAAAACAAATATTGATAAATAGTTGGGCAATTAATAAAAAAATTAATCGCCATTTTCACTCCAAAGAACATATGTAGATTTTTTATGCAATGATCAATTGCAAACAACTAACTATAAACTTGGGCTTATATTTATAATCCAAAAACACATTAAAATATGAATGCTACCAAAACGAACGCAAATCAGAAGTATAATTAATTTATGTCGATCACCAGTCTCCTGTATGTGACATTCAATTAAATACTTAAAATTCATATTCACTCAGCCCTGTGTTTCAATACTCATCTGAAACAACATCATTTAGATTCTAGAGTAAGTATTGTAGATAGGAAGATAAAAATACTTTCATGGAAAGAAGATGTAAGACATAACGATTAAATTTAATTACGATATATTGGAGTTTTCAAACCTTTCTTTATACATTTCCGTTATAATTATGTACATTTACATAATTTATACACTCAAACCTCCCATATTGTTTTGTAAAGCGAATTGCAGTCAATTTACATAAGATTCTGAAAAACTTTCGGATCTTGGTCCATCTTACAGCTAAAATAAAATTGTACATCATACAACATATTTACGATCTTCGTGGCTCGAGTTTCTGTGATAAGTTTGTGAGTACCCTTTGATTGTCGATGGCTCTTAGGCATCCAATATATGCCTTTACCTCTTCATCATTTTTCTGAGACGGTGGTTCTAATACTGGAAAAGCAAACACATAATATACAATAATAAACATGACAAACAATTTGTGAAAAAGCATAGTAAACTATTGCTATCTCGATCTTACTACGATTCCTTAACGCCTATTTTAAATATAAAGTGTGCATTTTATGTTCTAGGCCTATTTTGTTTGGCCCACATTTTGATTTGGCTTTCATTTGTCTGTTCATATTTAACAGTCGTGGAGAGTAGTCAATAGCAATTTATTATGGAGCATCTAACGCTGCAAAAATGTGTTAAAATTATTGAAACATTTTATTCATTCGATGTATTCGATGTTATTCATTTAATTTTTGGCAAAAAATTATCATAAATGATGGGGCACATTTTGGCTAGGCTGGCTTTATTAATAAACATAATAGCCACTTTTGGGGCACTGAAAATCCTCAAATGATACTCCAACGACCATTACACTTTCATAGAGCGACTGTATGGTGCACTATTTAGGTCGGCAGTAATTTTTTTAAGGATACTAGAGACAATGCTGCACAAGAATATTACTGGTGATCACTTCATGACATGTTTGTAAGCTTTCTTATACCCGAATTGGATCAATTGGGTTGGGATCAATGTAACATTATGGTGTAAATTTTGCAAGAAACTTTTCCATCAACTTGGAACTTAAAACGTATCCTATATAATAATTAATTAGAATTGGTGCTTACCCAAATGCCTACTTCGACAGTATCGAATAGTTCGCATGGTTTGAGCTAACATGTGCATTTTTTCGAAGTTCACTAAGCCATTTGTCGTATTTTTGTTGCCTTCATGGGTGAATGTCATGTCTTTTAGTAAAAGTGGCATAAATGGGACAACTGGCGGTTGTAACTTTGCAACACTCATTCTGTCATGGAAAAAAAATCAACAAATTTTTAATAAAACATATTTTTATAATACAAGGGGTAAATAATTTAGGAATTTTGATGAAACTGGAATAGTTCCCAAAATTGATTTGTAAGTTATATAACACTGTAAATTACAGGACCATAATACCATTTTGTTTTTGTTGGATTGGTTTGTCTAATAGACCAAGATGTCAAATTTTCAGGAGATGAAAAACAAATTTCTTTTAGAATTTCATAAAAATTTGATGCAAGATTTGTTTTTGGTTTTTGTTGTTAAATTAATATTATCACAAAATAAAGAGCGTGTTTCTTTCGCACGTTGAATTTAACACTAGTAAACGTAAAATTATCCAAGATGTTTTTACAAAAATTATACTTTGAACTATATAACATGAGATTGTTTTACCGATAAGCTCGATGGTTTCTGCTTGGATCTATGAGGGACTCAAATTCAGTGTAGATTTTACAAAACTTTGATGGCAACTTTTCCCATGTTTGGGAGAGACGACTCACTGCCATATTGCTAAGTCCCATTACAATAGCGAAGAAAGCATTCAAGTTCTGATATTCTTTACAACTAAAACATAAATATTTTTAATATTCATAAATGTATTTATGAGCAAATGCAATTCTAAATATGGTATATTAAATAAATATATACTTGGTGAATGGTTTAAGTTCCAAATAATGGATCCTTACATTAAAAAAAAAAACATTTTTTTAAGCTTTTTGATTATTACTATGTACTGATATTAAAGTTTTTAATAATATCACATGATTAAATCAAATTGGCTCTTTAGACCGGAATCGTGAAAAATTCCGTGGCAGTCAACATGTGAAAAGTAAAATTGAAAAAAAAAAATAGTTAACATAGAAAGTTATCACTTACTATGCAGCCAGCTTAATCATCTTCCTAAGAATTGTGACTCGTTTGCTCAACGAACTGGCCATGAGAATTTCCGTGACTACCCAATATTGGATTTCATTGAACCGCCGCAAGAAAACATCTAAATTGGCAGTGATTTGATCAAAGTGGTGCCTTCCGAATGTGTGGTATATTAATTCATGCTCATGGACACACCAAAACAGGTCCCAATCAAAGATTGTTATAAAATATGCCAAGTCCTTCGTGCTAAACGTTTCCATGTCTAATTCTAAGCCTTGAGTTGCAACTTCCTGTTCCGCTAAACATGTCTGTAAACACAAAAACCAAATATGTAAAAACTTTTTCTAAAATTTGTATATATATAGACAGCAAGCAAGTTTTATGCTCATTTATACAGTGACAGTAAAAATAAATGAAAAATTTTGATGAAAACTTTTGGGTTAATACCAAAAGATCTTTATAATAATGAAAACAGTATATCTGAAATGAAGAGTAAATTTAATGTTGAATGACAGCTGATGGTGAGAATTATAATATGAATAACTTGAAGAAATTGTAGATTCATAGTGTGATAAAAAATGTGATCATCTGTTAAGGTTCAACTTCATCTAGAATTGGTCTTTATACAGTTATCTTCAATTTTCGAATCCTCATCTTTGCTGTGGATCTTTTATGAAAAGACGTTTAAACTGACTCTAAATAGGATGTAGTTAAGCAAAAGACATCCAAGCTACAAATTGAAATTTTTCATGTTATTGTATAAAATGCTTCAAAAACATCAATACTCCAATATGACAAAGATATCCGATCAGAAATATACACCCAGAAGAAGTAATTGCTGTTTTTTCTAACTTTTAGGTCACCTTGAAAATATATCCCTCAATTATCCATCTATCTTATAAGTAAACCAGCTCTTTCTCTTTTACAACGCCTGATTCACTCATCATAAAATCTATTTATACATACCAATGCATCCAGATGGTCCTTCGGAGCTACGAAAATTCTTCCATTTAAGCTCAGGCTAGTTGGTATGCTGATGTCTTTATCATTAATTGGCATTCTTTCTCCCGTTGATTTGACTTCGACGAGAACTAGCTCATCAGTCGGTCTCATTTTTAATTTATCAGCTGCACTGACTTTGATTGTCTCTGCATTTGTGTTGACAGGAAACTTCAATGTGCAGTATGTGTGGTCAGCACAATATACTCTGAATATAACTGAAATAAAGAAGATATAACCAAAATATAAGTTTGCGTAAATGAACTTTTTAGTCAAAATTCATAACAGTATAATTAAGACATAAGATCCCAAAGTAAAATATATTTGCTAGTAATAGTAATGTGGGCTATATAAGCACTTTAAATTTACTTGATTATGTAAAGTTTGAAACCTTGGCAAGAATGTGTTGCTATATGGATTATAATTTAGAAGAATTATTAATTGACAAAATAATCTCAAGAAAGTATATCTTCTAATTTGTGAGGATAACTGATATTTGATAGTATCACTGTTACTTCAAAGTCTAAAATCTTTATCCATATGGTGAACCATGCATTTTCAAATTTATAAAGATTCAGCGTTTTATATGAATAACATGCTTTCTTTGAAGAAGAGTATTGGTAGACTGTGGAAAAGGGATCACTGATGGTTTTGGTAATTGGCACAATTAAATGAAAAATAAAAGGAACTCGAAGAGTGTGCTTGATAGAGACTAAACCCATCACAGAATGTAGCACTACAATAATTATAAATATACTGTATGTGATTATTTGTGCTAATATTATGAAATCCAATGATAATACATGGCACTTTCGATTTTCCCTAATCAGATCCTTACTAATAACCAAAATTATTAAAATGGTATGTTCATATCTTATAGATTATATGGGCAACTTACTCTCATCATCTGGGTGTATAACATTTCTCGTCTCCGTAGATGTTCCTGCAAATAAGCTGATCGGCTGCCCGCAAGGAGGCAACTTCCACTTTTGACCAGAGTGAAGTGCTTTTTCTTCTTGCCGCCTCCTTAATTGTGACATGACATGATGCATCAGACTAGCTTGTTCTTCCAGACAACTCCACTGGACGCAATCTGCCTCTACTTCACCAGCTAATTCCTATGTATTCCAAATGAAGAAAGCAATTATATAAAAAGTTCTATTTAAATGTTAACTATCAACTGTTAATATCAATTATAGCGAATATTTTACTTTTTGTGTTCAGTCATCCAAAGAGACTCCATTAGTATGTTTTATCAGGAGTAGAATGAAGTAGGCTAAATTTAAATCATAATTTCTTTATTTATATTTGTTTGAGTAATAATATCACAGAGTAAATTATTAACATTATTTCTAATTGCAGTCTTAATAAACAAATTTTTCATAGAAGATATTTTCAAAGACAATTTTGAAAAGTCACCATAATATTAAACACATAGGAATAGATATTAAGGTCAGTTCCAAATTTAAATTTCAAATATTTTTTTTATTTATCGCTGACTTAATCTAGTTTGAAATAAGATTTATTTTCACTTCCCATTATATCTATAGATTAAATAAAGTCAGTAGTATTATTGTTTTATCCATACTTCAAGAAACTCAGACGCTGATTGATCATCAGACACGGCTTGTCGGTTTGTGCTGATCCATGTGTAGACAAATTGCACAACTCTTCTCTTGCAAGCAAGGACAAACTCTTGGTCCTGGTTTGTCGAGTCTATCCGATAAGTGATTATTATATTAAGGACAATATATATACCGTTAATTAGCATGCAGTATGGTGAAATACCTTTAGTATTCTATGTGGTAGCATCAAGGATAAAGAAAGAAACAGGTTTGAGTTCATACCGGTTGACTAGGTACACAGTATTTTAAATCAATATAATTTGGGTCTAGACTACAGATATCTGTAACTTTCTCACATTTGTTATTCCTATTATAGTTTCCCATTTATCTTATGAATCAATGGTTGTAGAATTATTTTGTTTTGATAGGACCTGATAAAAACATAATTTATTAATGCCATTGACCATTCATTAAAACACCAGAATCATATTATTATTTTTATCTAAAAATTCATAAGTGTCTTTAACATATATACCGTATGAATACAATATGAAACAATATTAATATTAGATCACCAAACTCCCTCTTGCAATATTCGTTATAGCCAAAGCTTTACCTTAAACCTTAAGGCTTCTTCAATAATATAAAGATTTTGAAGACGTGGTGAGTACTCAAGATAAACTGAATCTTACGTATGTTCAATTGATATAACCAGTAAGTAAAAGGATATTATTTAGACAGTTCAACGATAAGACGGCTAGTCGGCATGAACACGATGTGAGTGAGGAGGAAGTCATCCAGGAAAGGATCCGTAGCAGCGGCTCTATCATCGCCACGTCCATCTAGTCTTGTTTCCAATAAATGCTCCATCATTTTTTCTGGAGTTCCTGCCATAACTGTGTACCTGGAATAGTCCAAACAAAATTAGTGATTATAATTTAAACGTTCTTGTAAGCATAATAACATTTAACAATCTTCCTCTAGCGTGTCTCAGCAAACATATGAAAATATAATACATAAACTTCTTAAATTTTTTCTGGCATGTCTATTCTGAAAGAGAAGCATATGCATCTTTACATGGCAAAGATTTATTTTGATAGTTTTTTATTGAAACAATTTGTTGTTGGTCAACCCATTGAGTATCCAGCTCTAGGTCCACCCGGTGGCCAAGAGATCAGTATGCATGTATCAGAGACAGGTTTAGTTTTAAAAAATCCAGAGCAGGAAAATTTCAAAAAAAATCTAAAGACGCAGGATTGGATATCTCATATACCTAAACATAATTTCCTTTACGTCCGTCACACACGACTTGGTTGGTATTAACACTTGGCCTGCGGAAACCGTAATATTACGTTATTGTGTAGTCCAGCGGTTATCTGCCAGACTCGGAACGTTCCGTGCCTCATATTTTAAATATTT
>JAGVSQ010001601.1:13418-28313 GCA_022683975.1 Rhyacophila evoluta | reverse complement strand
TTAAAATCAATTTCCATCAAGCACCATCAGTCAAAAATATTAATTATTGAAATTTACTGAGGTTAATATCTGCAAACTATTAAATTTTGGTAGTAATTGAACTGTGTCTCAAAGATTTAAAAAATATTATTTTACTATTGATATTATAATATAAAGCTTATTGTACGTGTATATTGTATGACTATGTATACATTTTATTTGAAAATTTTAACTAGGCATATATGAATATAGAAAACTATACGGAAGTAATAAAGGTAAAATTGTTCAAAAATATTTTCCTAGTAAATTCAAGAGGCTGTTTTCGAAGCGTAAAAAGGATTGTGTGCTTAAGGTCTTAGGGAGATTTTCAAGAAAGTGTGATTGAATAAAATCAGATCCGTGTAATCTGTTGAATAATTTATGAGATAACTTACCTTTTCCAATTCGATTTTCAATAAAACTTGCAGACTTAAGCCAGAGAGGAAATAAAAATCCATTACTTTATTAGAAAGCTTATTTTTGGCGTTATAGCTGACAGAATATCCAACGAGCATAATTCAAAAAGTAAGGCTATTCTTTCGTATGCTATTGTTATTCGTCGTCTTTCGTCGAAATTATTATGTACGTCTTCGGTCTAATTTATGGGATATAAATTCAATAGTATCCTACTTGATATATATTATGAATCAGAGGTTATTTATCAAGATTCAAAAGTTTCTGTAAGGACACTGGGTATTTTAAAACTTGATTAGAAACAAAAGTCCTGGTAGACCTCGGCTCAAATGATTGGATGTAATGGGAAAGGACAAGTTCTTCGTGTAAACAATAGGTGCAACATAGCACTAAGTATTAAGAGATTTTTCTTTGAGAAAACTCTACTTCACTGCAGGGTAATGCAAGCATAAAATATTGCATAGCAAATCATGTTCGCGTGGTATCTTTATCACAATGCTGTATAAAATAATTGCCCACTATAGTTCATTTTATAACCAATCAGATATTTTATAAAATATACTAAATTGAAAAGTGGGATTGAGCCTTGTAGCTGGTTATCATATTGTTTTTTTTTGGCAATTAACAAAAAATCCGTGTTAACATATTCGCTCAACACATTATACTAGATTTAATGTCTTTCTCGTGTTACTCTATTTGAAATAGGATGTAGATGGGCAGGAATAATGGTCTTTTAGAATGGTAAACATCTTCATCTTTGCGAGGAATCGGGATTTATTTTCCGCAATAATTAACGAATGCAATATTAAGGTTACAAGAGAGTTGGAATTATATAATATAATTTGATTGTTCCAGAAGAGAGCAGGGATAGAATGCCTAATAAATAAAAAAATGCGAATTGTCCATAGACGGTATTTAAGTAGACAGTGACCTCTGTGTTTAATAAGACAGTGGCAAACAACCTATGGTGTATTTCATTATCGGAAGTGGCAAGGGACGATTTTGAGTAAATTTTAACATAAGGCGTTTGGAAAGATGCTGAAAGATATGAAAAAAATACGCATGGTTTGTAAAAGATAACCTTTGTAATAGGGCATTTAGCATCTGAAGCAATTATCATGCTATACATAAACGGCTTTTAAATAAGTTTGTTGATGCTCTGTATCTTATATGTTTCACATATTTTGATTATTTTTGATACATTTTGTCACCGTTAATATTTTTTTTTATTTAATTTATATAAATTCAATGTTTTATGACATGACAATGTCACCATAAAACTTATACAATACTTTTCTAGTTATTATATGATTATTTTTCCATATTCTCTATTGGGTTACACACTTGAATGATCTTTTTATGGCACACGTCTACGAAAATAAGATTTATGTCATGTTCAAAAATGATGAATCGATTTTAGAATGATGTCTTCCCTTTCTAGTTCATTCATCAAAGTTATAGCTCTATTTAAGAGTTGCTTATTACTTACAGCTGATTTTATTTGGCAGATTTTTGTTACCGGATCATGTCGGCTTACGATCAATTACTTTATAATGTATTATAAGGACTTAATACAATACGTAATTGGCATCGTAAATATATTTGTATCTTAAAACCGCATGCGATGTAACAACTTTTAAACGTTTACTGTAATAAATTCATGTTTGCTAATGCGTTCAGCTATGTACCACCTGAAGCTGTTTCATGGTTATCATTTAATATGTAAGCAATTTAAATTGTCCTCGTGAAAGCCTAAAAACCCTTTCTGTAAATAATATATTGTTATTTCTTACGTGCTTCGAAAAATAAATAAACAAAATAGAGTATGAAAATTTTCCGCAAATTGAACGAGAAACCGCGAACGCTGGAAAATGCATGTCAAAGATTATGTCTCATGCCTACAACACACGATTTTATATTCTGTCTTTGTATATAATATTATGAATATTACATTCTGCCTACATGTATAGTGAAATTTTACATGAAAAATATTTTAGTATAGCGAAAGATGTATCAGTAGTAACATACGTATTCGTATTATTTACATACGTTTTCTATGTAATATCCATCTAGATAAATTTTATATCCAAGTGTTATTATTTATCACACATTTTAAATTTATTATAATTGATGTATGAAGATTATTTAAATATAGAATATCCTATTCATTATATTATATTGATAACTACGAAATATATTTATTGTTTAAATAACAAGTATTATAGACATTGGAACATGAAAAATGTTTTATTACAGATTTTATTTTGAGTAAAGATATACTCGTATACTGCATTGAAAAGTAATATTGTGGTGAAAGAAATTTTAAGAAAGATGTAAAATTTTATTTGAGTTTAAAAAATGTTAAAATTAGTCTTAAAATATGTTTGAAACTTAGGTAAGTGTGTATTTTTTTTTTTTTTTTTTGATTTTCGAAGAATTTGTAACAATTCACCGATGCAGAACAAAAACCTCTCTTATAAAATGGTCTCGTCGTTATAACATTATCAAAATTATTTACTTTCGGCTTAAGCATAATATAAACATAATATAATTTCTCAGCTATAAATATTAAATATCATTTTCATTGAAATATTTAGAATTCAGCATTAAATTATGTCAAATTAATGTATCGTCGTAATATATGAAAATACCCATTGCCGAAAGTATGTTGTTAACGGATACACAAAATAAAGGAAGTATTATATATGCTTCATAGAGAATCAGTGTAAACATGCATAAGAAGGCTGGAGGGCTGACAGTCAAATACCGTCAGTACATGTAGCATTCCCTCAAAAGCACATTCCTTGCTTTGACGTACACGCTTTTCGGTGACACTTCTCGGCGGTGGATGACGTCGCGACGCCACCGATGTCTGTCTACGCGACATTTCATCTCGAGTTTGCTTTGCTCACAAAGCCGATGTGTAGCGAGGTTCACTGACTAGAGAAGTAGCCTAATAATGATTCCGCTACGAAGGATTTTTGGGTTAAGCAGAGAGTGTATTTTAAAATGAAAACGCGAGCATTGTATATATATTTCATGAGTAGAGAGAAAAATGGGAATTAATATTCATAAAAAGTAATAGCAAAAAATCTAAAAAGGTGAGTTATAAATAAAGAGGTAATCATAAAATAGATAAGGTGCTTAAAAAAGAAAGAGAGATAAGTAAATAAAAGGCTTTAACCATGTATATAAAACGAAAATGGTGAGGAAATAGAATACTATATCCAATAATACTTGCTTAATTCCAGAAGTTA
The DNA here is from genome assembly GCA_022683975.1 of Rhyacophila evoluta. Lineage (NCBI taxonomy): Eukaryota > Metazoa > Arthropoda > Insecta > Trichoptera > Rhyacophilidae > Rhyacophila > Rhyacophila evoluta. The sequence goes on along the minus strand of JAGVSQ010001601.1, from coordinate 24,624 downwards.
ATACTCTTATATTATGTATAAGGAAAGAAAGATTATTGAAATCGAATAGATATAGAAAATAAAACAAATGTATAGAAAAAATAAGATGGTATAAGTAAAAGGTAATGTTGGTATAAAACTGAAATTAACCTAGTAGAACTCCATTGCGAATCCACAATTTAGTTTGTATTATAAAATTTTGTTGGGGATTCAGTTGATTGATTGACTAGTTAAGTTAGATTGAATTGATGTTTTCTTGACAGACTTTCGATTCTACATATTATTGAAGACAAGCACAAAATTTGAATCTTTTGCATTATTTTAATCTGTATTACTGAATTAATTTCCTTTTTAGAATTCCAATGGTTATACGGCTGCATTATTTTGAATATCCGTATTTTATTATCAAATAATTATTTGCAATATTGGATCGAATTGAAAATCCCCTGATTCATTAGTTATGTCGGTTAGGATCGGCGTTGTGATACCGACGTTATTCTACTGAAAAAATCACCAGTGTTTTGGATCGATTTGTAGAATTGTAAATGTAATAAAATTATTATTATATTATTGAATCCCGACATCAAAACAACACGGATAAATATAAAGTTATTGCCTCTTATGCAAAACGGAATACATAATTTTATTCTCCTTTTAGATTCAAGTCTCGTGTGCGAAACGAGGATTTACATTTCTCAGTTGAGTGGATGCATCCATTTGATGAAAACCTTTTAAGACATCTCTCTCGAATCCAATATTTTACTTCTGTTTCATTTCAAAGTAATACTATTCTCCAAATCAAAAAGCATTTTAGTTGCACTTTGTGAAAGTGGAAACATATTGAAAATATATTTCACAGCACTTGTGGTAATTTTTTTCTTTCAACAGTTTCAAATATTTTATAATAATATTTAAATAGAAAGTAATATACTATCACCAAATTAAACTCAATTTATATTCAAGTTGATCTGGCAGTATTTTGACAGGATATATATGGCAATTATATTTAATTACATGTTTAATATAAAGCCTCATACGTAAAACATATCACGAATATCTTTGTTAAAAAATATTTGACTAAAATTAGATAATTACCATGTTCTCTGCGAAAATAGGCAACATGAATATTGCAGTGTGAAAATTTCCACCTCATAAATAAAAGAGTATGTATGTTTAGATTACAATAGATTTTTACGCGAAAATTGTCCATCAGTCATGTATCTTAGATTTTTTGAAATTCTTTGTAGCCGTGGAATTTGAACTCATAACCTCCGACACAAAATCGCACACGATTATCTCTCAGCCATTGGGAATGTACTCAAACATGTATAAATTAATAGATCGATCCAAACTATTCAGTTATAAAGAAAAAAGGGTTGCTAAAATAGAATAAAATAACTTTTTTATCTTTCATAATTGTCTCTTTTGGTTATTTACAAAATAAATTTCGTCCCCAATCTACCATTTATAATTCATTATTGATTTGTATTTTTTATTCTTTTTCACTTTTGTTCTTAATATATGTAAAAAAAATATATGTAAATTTGATTTTTGACATTTAAAAAACTTGGTTTTAAGTTTCTAGTGAATTTATCGTCATAAATGAATACATAATAAGTAAAAAGGTGTATATAATTGACTAGTGTAAAACAAAAATATATATATTTCACTTTTAACTTTTAGATATAAATGAAGAATAACCAAAGTTTTCATTTGATATCAGTAAAATTTAATATTACATTACATTTAATATTACTTTTAGAAATAACAAACGATTTATCTTCGCGGCAGTGACGCTTGAAAATAGTTTGCGTTGGATTATAACGAATTCCAAAGTCATTAACTATCGTCATCCATAAAGCATTAGTTTTAGAATTCAAAACGACTTCGAATCAAGTGTCACATCTTGAGAACTAACACTAATTTAAAGGAAGGACCTTCTATGGCCACCGCAAGATATTAAACAAAGTTTAACTTTAAGACACGAACCCTAATCAACAGCGGACACGAACCAAAATTCCATTAATTACTTTCGATCAAAAGTAGATTAATCTTTAACATATTTGAACTTCATAAATTATTTTCCCGAAATGACTAAAACTTTCAAAATAGTTTTAATGTTAATACAATAACTACAGATTGATCCTAATGATCAAAGTAGCATGGCAAATGAATAATACATTCGCATTAATATATTTGTGCGAAGATGTTTTATTTAAGCCAGTGGCGTAGACATTTAAATTTAAAACTTAGAGATTTAAAAAATTAAATCAGAGTTTCATATCTGTTTTGTATTTATTTTTTAAATAAAATCCTGTCTTCTTCTCAGTGTTGCGTCTTTACATCAATATTATCTCTCTAACCGAAAATTGTAGATATCTTGTCACATCACACATCTATCGAAGTCAAGATCCACCAAAAGTGACAATAATAATAACAATACGGCCACCCCATTGGAGACATTGAATTTGCAATTTACAATTTTATATATTCGATAACCAGCCACCATTAGGCTATTGATTAGCAATCATAGTGATTGCGAACACAAATCTGTCTCACAATTTTTTCTATTTTACCAAGACTATGTTTTTAATTCTCGCGAGTACATGGTACTCATTGCATATTTCTATGACCCGTATATCAACACCTGTTTTATTAAAACTATAAATTCAATAATATAGTTTTACGTAATAAATAAGTTGATTTAAGGTCCTTATAGAAGTCAGTAGAAACATTCATCTGTAAATTTAATTTACTATTGGATCTCATTCTTTATGTTAATGCGGGCGTTCACCAGAGTCTTAATATTACATGCGAACTCCACAATGTTTACGTATTGGTTTTTTAACGGCCTGATATTTATTATTGTTCTGAAAACTGGGATACGATTAAATTTCTGCGTCTTAACTTTCATTCTCAATTTATTTGCAACTCAATGCAGTCAGTGTTCAATGCATCCAAAATAGCTTACTTAAAGTGACTGATGATATCAATGCTATTTGCATACAGCATCAATAAAATTCACTTTTTTTATATGGTCATAGTAATACCAAATGCAACTGTATTTATGTTAGTTACCTTGGTGAAAAGGAGATTACATATCACATGTTTTACACATGTATTAAAAGCAATATAATTTAACTATCAACATGAAAATATATGATAGTAATTAAGCAACATATGAACTGGAATATCAATATAATAATGAAAATACTCTTAAGTGTTATAAATTGAAACACAAATAGAACATTTTAAATATATCTCTCAAGTGTAATTTGTTGCTGACATAATAGATTTATTTCGTTTAAATATCGAACGTTTTTTAATAAGATACTTGTATTCTATTGTTATTAACGGTTGCTATAGTCAAATACATAGCAAGAAGTTTTGTACAGGAAAAAATTTCATTGCCAAAAATTAATTACATGTATGTACAGAACGCACGCTACTGATCAAAGAACTAAACAAATGTGTTCGAATATTTAAAAAAAGCGTATATTAATTTTATTAGAACATATGTGTTTAAATAAGTTCACTTCCCTAGACATCATACACTATATACATTATTTGTTAATATTCCTTTATACAATCGATACAAACGGGAAGATTAAATGTACGACATTATTAAGGGTGCGTGTAGATACTTCTGCTCCAATAATACTTGCGGCACGGATAAGTCAGAGTACGAAATCCTTTTTTTACCGTAATAAATATTGTAAGCAGACTCCAGTAGGACATGCCACGGAAAAAGTGAAACGAACATGGAATATTATATTCTCAATTACACTGCGGAGTATTGATTCAATATCCATTTTTTGCGTTATTTTTCACCCAAATCACAAGAAACTAAATAAATACTTCTATTTTAATACGAGTTTTATTTGTTTGTTGGTCTCTGTCTCAAATCATGCAGCTAAATGAGGATCAAGCGCTCGGTCGGCGACCGATTCCCATAAAAAACAATCTGCCAAGATAAGTTTTCAAATTGTGCAGATTCGCATGTTCCATATTTAGAGCGAATATAATATTACTTCATTTCTTATACGAAACATTATATAAAAATCTTTATCTTGTAATTTTTCACAAGCGATGTATTAAAATCACGTGATCTTCCCTATATACTCGTATAGCCCAGCTTTTAATGGATTTTTACTTGGTGTAGTATTTACTTGGTGAAACTCAATTGAACAACGGTGAATTATAATTTTCCTAGCTAATTATTCATTTATTAATTATAATGGTAGCAAAAATAGAAAAACAATAGTTTGGAAAGTCTAATTATTTTTCTAGTATCAGTTACTAATGAAATAAAATTGTTTTCAGTTACACTGATTTCTTAGTTTTCCTAATGAAAATTTTATTCATATTTTTAAGTAATGGTGTTTTAAACTTTAAAAAAAAAGAAATAATTTATTAAAAAAAAAACGCCTTCGGATGCGGCGTTTTGCTTTTCCGTTTTTTACCCTAGCGGCCGAAAAAAAATATATTCTGTAATATATTAATAGTATTTATTTCAAAAGGGCAAATATATATGAGACATATACTTAGTGTGCAGTGCTCTTATACTACTTTTAATATACATAAATTCCCCGTTCAGTTGTTGTTGTTTTCGTTCATTTCGCGTTATTTATTTGTCCCATTCAAATATTATTCTCTCACATATTTTCTTGAGAAAGGCAAAAACCTCTCACGGACTCGAGATAAACCAACAAACGCACCGCATCTAAAGGAGAATCAAAATACAGCCTCGAGCGAAACTTTTTTCACTCTACACAAATGGACGGGAAACCGTCAAAACATGTGAATTGCGCGATTTCCGTAATCGAATAAGTATCCTTTTTTTCGTTAAAAAGTTTTTGCAGTTGGTATACATGCTTCCGCCAAAATATTAAGTTTATTTTTTTTTTATACCAAGAATAATAATTCTATTTTTATTTGAATCTCTTTATTGTTATTTGTTTACCCACGTGAATGTTTGAATATAATTCATAATAGGTTGTAATCCAGAAGGAGAGCACTACATTATTATAATTGACTATTTTTTATGAGGTTTAATTCAACTGCCTATCCTTAATCATTTTAAAAACTAATAATATTTTGTACTTTTCATCAGATAATAAATCCGTCTGTCATTAAAAGAAACGCTAATAGAATACGCATGTCAATATAATTATATAGTGCAACATAACCACGTTGATCTGTCGCTGACTGATTGACTCTGTAAACCTCATATACAGTTGAACGGGTCAAAATCAAAATCATTCATATGAGTTGTTTATATCGTATTATATTCTAATCTGATATGTACAGTGATGTTTTGATTTTGACAGCCTCATTTAATACTTTCAACACGTGGGTGGGTGGTTCAAAGTCACAAGAGTGATGCTATAAGCAATAAACATGGGTGGCGAATTCGTCCCAAAACACAATAGTTAATGTATAATTTTCTATTCTTCTATAAAGCGGCTATTTCCAATGGTTATCACATTGAGTGGGTCTCAAAATATTTGTACTTGTACAGCTTGTGTAAAACGACGTCGCTCACCTTTGTTATTATAATGTCAACAAACGACAAGCAATATAAAATTAAAATCCCACCGATCCCACCGACCGCTTCAAAGTGCAATGTAATAATATAAACCATTTTAAACAATATAGTAAGGTAAACATTCAAGACGATTTAAAACACTGTCGTACATCATATTCTTTTAACTTTATTAAGAGTTATCAAAAGAAATAAAATCGATTCTGCTCGATAAAATAAACAAGCTCTTGTACATTTTTGAGATACATTTTAAGGTTTGAAGTTTGACCTTAAAGACTTCACAGACGAATACAAATATAGATGTCGAGACGATATTACAAAAATAGAGCATGTTTGTTTTGTTGTACAAAACAACGGAATGTTTGTCGAAGTGTTTTTTTAGTATTGTTTATTTAAAACGCAGTATCCTTTTTCTCTCGATGGATTCGAATTGAGATCAAATAGTTTATTGGACTCGATCGATCGACCTTACATAACCTGCTTGCATAGGTAAACCAGTAAAGTAATCTTTTCATCGACATGCCTTGGGAAGACACCCACACAATAGTTCCAAACGTCCAATGGGGTCAAAATATTCCATGATACTACACAATACTTTGTTTTACGAAAGGCGATCACTGACTGTTTCATGATAACTCAATACGCGAACAATTAAAGCTGATGCTATAATAATTGCTGTTTGAAATCTATATTATAAAACATATACTACACTTGTATGATTGTCCGTCACAGGAATTGTGTAAGTGAATTTTTCACATTTTTTTCTGGTTGCCGTTTTGATTTCAATTGTTTTATTTTTAACTTTTAAAACCGTTACCGATACCAGCAAAAAACGAGATAGAAAAGATATTATGCAGGCAATTATTGAAATGAAACCCTAATCTTTACCATGTTTTTTCCAAAAGTAGAGCATATACAAAGTGTTGTCTTGACAAATTATTTTTAACGAGTATTGGCTGTCAAGCAATTGCTCAACTATATGGGGATCCAGTCCTGTATTTTCATTTTTTTTAAATCCAGCATATGTGGGGATCGAATTTGCATTTCCTGGATGCGAGTCATGTATGATAATCTTTACGCTTATAATTAAGGTGTCTTTGTATACAAAATATCGGGATGATATATAAATAATTTGAATGAAGATTGATTTTGAATTCAGCCCACTCAAAGCCGTGTAAAGAAGTAGTATTTTTCTATCCCGTATTGGAGATGTCAGGGTGCACGATTTGAAGCTGGAGTTTGCGAGCTCGATTCCTACAGCTGCAGGATATTTTAAATCCAAAGATGCAGGAGCAAATGTCCAACGGGGCGAGTAATTGGGTGAGTAAATTTTTGTGAAACAAATCATCAATAATTTTACACTCTTGTGAATACAAAATATGTTCCATATTCCCCACTTTGGAACGGGCATAGTATAAAAAAATTTGTATAATATTAGTTAAAAACTTAAGTAATGAAATATCGGGCACATCAATGGGTTCCGATAGTAAATTATAATTTAATTTTAAAAATCAGCACTCATGTTCCGTAACTAGTCAATAACGTTTTTGTTATATGATACATATGTACTGTATATAGATGTTATATATTAGGCTTAGTGTCTCTCGTGGGTCTTTCAGTAATAGCATATTCTTCTGGAACAACTAATTTCGGATCGTATTTATTTGGAGTTGATCGACGTACCAAATTAATTGTTTCTACCAGAAATGTTCGCGAAAATTACAACAAATTGAACCCAAAATCAGCTATCTGTTCTATACAAAGATTCGACATCCCACGTGATGTTTATTTACAGAGAAACAATTTCTTGTAAAAATCGATACTTCTTCTGTAAACTGTATTAAATTAATATTCAGAATTACAATCAGAACTGAAAATGGACATTTTAGTGCAATATTTTATTATCGTATAATACGTACCATCTGTGTAAGAAAGTGAGAATATAATTCTGAATTCGCCCAACAGATACCATACTAAAACTGAAATCCACATTGTATTAGCATCAACTTAAAATATTATTCAGTCGAATAATTATTATATTGAAGTATCATTGTGTAAGATGTCAATAATTTTGGCAGAAGATATTCCGATTGAAACTATTGTTCAAACGATATAAAAATATTTGGGAACCGGGACTTTTTTGATCATATTTGAATTTTAATCGACATTTACTTAGTGACATTTTATTTGGCTTGGCATTCACTCGCTAGAACTTACTTCTGCTATTAGGGTGTAATTACAAATTTTTCAGTTTTCGCGCTAAAAATATATTATTATAATTGACACTAACTAGTTTTTTTATATTTGAGTCGGTATTTATGCGGTAAAATCCAGTTTGTTCTCTGAAGTGTGAATATCAAATTCAAAATTTAGATGGTAGCCGAATTTATAATTATATTGATTTTGTTGCTAGAAGTTCACTGATATTTTAATATCTAAGGTACTGATCCGGTAGAACTTATCAAAAACTATAAGTCTTTTAAAGCAATCAATTTTCTAGTTTTATTAATATTTTAGTTTGTATTGTCCCGTACCTACTTTTCTTCTAACGTCTCATTTAGATAACATTTCCGCTGACCATGTTCGTACAGTAACAAAACGATTAACAACATAATTACAGTTAGTGTAACTTCTTACTGGACACCAACATCTATTATTTTTATTTTATCAACTCTTTTACAAAAAACCAGGTTTTATTCTTCAAATAGGCTGCATTTAAATTTGGCAAATCTTCACGTTAAATATTTTTTTCACCATTTCAATAAATTATCACGTGGCCTAGTATAGCGTTTGAGTATTAGTAGACTTTATCAACTGTCAGCGAATACGAGATTTCATATAATATAGATTATTGGTCTTCAACGAAGCCAATGCCAATAAATTTATTTAAACTTACTCATTCAATAAACCTATGGTATAAAATAGGTATCGTTTTCAGCTGCCGCTTATCGAGAATAATTTTTAACGTCAAATTAATTTAGAAATCTTAAAAAAAAACATTATAACATATACATAGAGACAGTTGATCCATTTTCATTTTGAAAATACGCTTACATTCACAAGAAAAAATCGTGTCATATTCAAGATTGAATCTTTACAACGTTTCGACTTTCGTCCGACAGAATTCCATTCCACACTATTGAATAACTCTCATTTCAATCGCTATATTATCTCACTATTAATTCTCCTCAGTAAATTTTTAAATCTTAAATAAGTGACGAATAAAATTTAATGCTTATTGTTCTCCATCTCTCACACCAAAGGTCAAATTACATTACGTTAATATAAGAGGCATAAATCATTTTGTCGAATTTCTTCATTTCATTTGAAAACGTTTTTTTATAAGTGTTATTATTAATACATACATTAATCGTCTTGTAACATCCTGGGATAAGAAGTACATATATTATTGTATTTCATATACTATTAAAACAATAATAATTATAATATGAGCGCTCACGTGGGTTTCGTTAAGTTGTTAGTTGTATCTGCTTTATACATTGATATATCTTAAGATTTATAAATTAATTACAGTGTATGTGGTTGAAAATTAATATTGTAACTGAGAATAAAATTTCACAAATGCCATAGGACCTCCATGTTAATAATGTCACGCAGAAAGATGAAAGGATACTGTGTTCTATGAATGAAAAATCATTTTGGGAATCATCCAATCCATCCATCCATGCAAAATCAACCAGAACTTTACATGTGCAAGCAATGTCGACAGAAGGTTAAGGGAGAAAAAGAACGGTTGCTCTGAAGGGGTGTCGCCTTCCATTAAAACGTCAGGTGACTCCGATCCTAGTGATTGATGACTTTCTGGTCCCCTTTCCAGGATGTGCTGGTATTTGTTTTAGTTATAAACTTGTCAAATATTCTTTGTTTTTTTTTTTTTCCAAAAAAACCAGTAATACAAGCATTAAATCAAATCATATTCTAACTTAAGAACGTTTTTTTACATGTATTTTTTGACGGTATATATTAGTTATGTTTTTTGACCTAATTGGAATTAGGGACTTCAGATGGATATGTAAAACATATTTTTAACTATAGTATCCCCTTAAAAAGTAAGTCATGTGTTTCAACAAGATTCATCTTGATATATTACACCCCGCAAGAATTTCTTTTTGCTATCGCTTTAAATTTTTTAGACACCTATGATTTTTTTCACATTTCTTTTGTAACTATACGGTATTCAATTTCAAAACGTTCAGTACCAATCCACATTAAAAAAGTCAATGATTAAAATATTGAACACATATAATTTCTTTGTCTGTAATAATATAGATTACATATATTTTGTGAAGAGTACGTTCAAAATCACATTTTAAATCAAAGTACAGGGACTATGCGTACCCATGAGACTTTGAAACAGACTATGTATATCATAAATAACCACGACGTACATACGAGTATGTCTTTATCTCTTCCACTGAATAAAATAGAATAATCAAAATGATTCCTCTTCATTCTAGTAATATAATTTTGATTCTAGGCCACGCTCTCATACAACTTATTCACCCACACAAATTCTCAATATGGTTATGAGGCGATGGCTATTTCTATTTTTATTAAATAATTCTTTTAACTGCCGCCACACAATAGCCTTGAAGAAGTTTTCAAAGCAATAACCAACTAAAGACGAATCCACAAAAAATAATCAAAAGATTTGCGAACCAATAAAATATATTATAATACATATATCATTCTATAATATAAATTATATTTTCGCTTTTCAGCGTTTATATATATATATATATATATAAATAGTACATATTGTAGAATAATAATGGTTCTTATACAATAGATCCGAATTATTATGTTCGAACTTATTGGTTTCCTATATGAACCATATGGCTACTATGTTGTGTTTCTAGGGTTCTGTCTCCCGGTAACCACTATCTGCTATGCCACCCCTTAATTCAGCCGAAAACGGCCTCCTAATTTCCTATTTTTTTTTTAATATTTCACTTTTATGCTCGCCCTCTTACTTACTAACTAAATAATGGGTTTTTATTTTTCTTGGAAATATATTATTAAAAAGTCTAATTTAATTAAAAAATACGAATAATCTATTTTCATCTGAACGACTTTAATAACCATTTTAAGTATTCAAAGACTGAAGACGAAAATAAAAATAGAGACATTTTCGATATAAAAAGTCCGAAGCAACAGAATCCTTGAAAATATAGAAATCTTTTATTATTTTTTCTGGAAGAATAATATTCGAACTGAATAAATACACACAACACGTTTTGTAATATTTGAACGACCGCTCAGTTTGAAATCAATCGTTTATATAATATATGTACTGAAACAATAAATGTTCTCGTATATGTAGATTAATTCCATAAATATTCGAAAGATTTTAATACAAGATTATCTATGGCTTTGGGAAATTTATTTTTAAAATCTTTTAAGTTTAAAAAACCGGACCATCTGTTCCAAATTGATTATTTTATTTTCTGATAGAAGCCATAGACAATCTGTTGGTTGAAAAGTTTGTTTATGTCGAGAATTTTTGTAAGTATGTGTTCTATTTTTAAAACTGCATGTAATCGTTTCCGCCCGGAAGCGGAAGCATGCAAGTAAAAAAATATTTAAAAGAAAATTATTTATTCTTTTGATAGGTACAAGCTAATTACATAAATAAATAATACTGTCGACTGATGGGAACTC
>JAGVSQ010001601.1:0-13408 GCA_022683975.1 Rhyacophila evoluta | reverse complement strand
TAAAAGAAAATTATTTATTCTTTTGATGACTTCAGCTTATTACTTTATAATTATTATGAGTCAATAAAGCATATAAAAAAACATAACATGAAATTGGTTTGTGACAGGGCCTTTATATAAATACTAAGGTTACATTTCTGTGAATTTCTACCGTTATGTTTTTCACACGAAGTCTCTTTCCGCGGCTCTTAGATAAACTTTATTTACCCAGCTGAAGTTATTACATCTTTTTTTACTTTATTTAATACAAATAATCCAAAAATTTTATAACGTGAAACCTCAGATTAATTATAATTTATTTAACTATATTTAAACATTCTTTCTTTTTCTTCTTCAACGTTCATATCCGCTCCTTGTGTGAAGCTTAATATGGATACTACATGAGGCACTCCAAGAGTCTTTGTCGCCAACCAGTATTTTCATGTCCTCCCAGATCATTCCAACATCCCGTAGCTCCAACGAATATTTTCCATAGATATTTGTCGGCTATTTGTGGCTTTAACGACAAGCAGATCAGGTTAAAATGCTCCCGAGGCATCCGCAACACGTAGTCGAGTAAACCAAATGTTATATTTTACCCACAAATATTTCGATGACCGTAAAGCATTATGGTATTTATTACATCTTATACTCATGAAGGAAAGCAAACTTAGACAAACGTTGTATCCATCCAAAAAAACTGCAGAAAAAAAGAGTGTACGCGTAATAAAATATTACTGTTCAACATTATACCATAATGCGTGGGGATATAATGTGTTTGAGATTCCAGGACCTTTTTTCATGTGTATCTGTAAAGGCTATAAAACAATTGTTGCCCTATTTTACAGGTAGTTGACTCTCGATTCAGGGCACGTCACCTCCTCACACCCCGGTTTAAATACGACTATTGCTTACAGAAAATCTCGCAAGCCGAAAACCGCGTCCTGTTGTTGTATATATTTCATACAGGTAAGTATGGAGCGAATTAATATTCGCAACCGTGCTTCACAAACTTCTGCCGAGCTTTTGCCCTGCGCCACTTGTATCTGTCGTAGACTTAAGGGCCGACTTATTAACTCGGATAATCCACTCTTGAAAGGGCAAGCTTGGAAGAATTTGATACTCGCAATTAATGCGCGAACAGTTGGCCCGTAGAGTAGTTTTTAAAATAAGCCAAAATCTCTTTAGACCTAACTTTAACCCTTTCGCGAGTGAGACTTTCGAAGTGTTACTTTAATTTGTTTTGAATTTTTTTTAAATTTTCACCGTCAATAGATGATATTTTTATAAATTACTTACGCTATAATGCCACAGTTAAATTTTATATTTTAAATAAATTTCAAGTATTAAGTTTATGGGTATACACGTGGTAATCACTCGGCATCAGATAATTTGGCCCAGGTCTCGTAATAGCTCGACTGGTTGACAATCTGACAATCGATGGTCTTGAAAAATAACCTTTTAATATTTTTTTTAATACATATTATGAGAACCATGTGCTCCACATGCTTTAAGTGTAGAAACACAATCAAAGAAAATATCTTGTCTGGCATACAATTTTCATACTTTAAAGATTTTATTTTAAATTATTAAATCTTTCTTTAAACTTTACAACTACGCATTGGAGCAGGGGTACCTAAATGAAATTATTTGATGGGCCAAATAAAATATTATATAACTTAATAAAATGAAGTTTTTTTCTATTAAAAATAAACAAATAAACTTATAATCGAATTATTTAATTATTTACTTTATAAAATTAATGACTTTTATCATTTGATAATTTTTTAATATCGACGGGCAATTTAGACATTGCGTATTGCAGTTCATTGGTAAATTTTTCATCAGTTAACCTGCTTCGACACTTCTAAATTTTTGGAAAATAACAATTAGCCGTCACAACGGCAACAATAACAAAAATCAAAATATATAGAAATTGACAATCTCGAAAGAGGCACACAAAATCATAAATTGGGCCACACGTGGCCCGCGGTCCACGATTAAGGCATGGCTAGATTATAGCATAAATCAAGCAATAAATAAACAGTATCCAATTTGAAATACACGTTCTAGATCTGTAATTTTCATCATTATGTAAATTTATTTTTTATGTAAACCTCTATTGTAGCTTTTGTAAAGATAAGTTTTCTATGGTGGAGATCCATACGCTTGAGAATGGATTTTACTAAACCAATCAAGCAATTCGATTATTTAGATATATAAATATTAGCAACCAAATTTAAATCCTATGCTTGAAAATGAATAAAATGTTGCAGTGCAGGAATATTTAAATTTACCGGGGAAGTATTGTTAACGCATCACGAAAACGAGAAGGCTAAAACGAAGCAATTGTCTGGAGTCCTTATGTCTGGTTTGGGACGTGATTTTGCATTAAAAACGTGCGTTAAAGGCGTCCGACCTTTTTATAGCAAATGTAAAAGAAAATTTCCCATTTGTTTCATCGAGAGATCCGCGAAAATTGGCACATCTCTAGTGATAATGGTCGCATTACTCATTTCTGCAGATTATGTGAATCTCTTTTCGTATATTTAATCATATTATGGGATTAAAGTATCGAATAAAGCCTTTTCACTACCAAAGTATGTACTAATATAAAAAACAATAAATAGCTTCGTATTATCTAGATAAATAACTATATTTTTTCTAAGATATATCCTAATGTTAGTCGATGTTCTGTACATCACACATTATTTTTACTGTATGTGTTCACTATTAATTCTTGTCGGAATAACATTAATATTATGTAACGTGGTTTTGTTGTAAAAATAACTAGATTACAGCAAATAAATTGCTTTGTATTATACTATTTTTAACTTTGTTAAAATAAGATTAAAAATAAATTTAACATGTTTGACGATCAATATTTATTCATTGAGCGTAAGATAATTAAAACAATGATTTATTTTACATCTTTATATAATATGTTCGATGTAGTAAGAAACCGACAAAAATTAATTTTAATCGCGTCACATTTAAATTCGCTAAATCGAATGGAAAACAATTAGAATACATTACTCCATTTTGAACTCGATGTTATCGTTTTTCAGAGGTGGTTCCGTAAATAGTTATTTTTATACCTGAAAAGGTATGTTACAAAGGTTTATTGAGTTGAAATATTTGGCTGGAATAATAATGTATGGGTAAGTAATTTAATACGTGATCCAGTTTTATAATTTCAAATTTAAATACGTATTATTCTGAATGTAAAAGCCTTGGTTTAACTCTTACTTAAAGATATTAAGTAATTACTACAATCATTCTTGATATTAGACACTATTCGTTAATTATTTAACGAAAATAAATCACGTTCTGCTACGTAAAATGAAATTACGTGAATGATACTCACAAATAAAAGAAATCCGTCGTGACTAATTGAAAATCTACGTGATAAAAATACGGTATTCAACATTGCCCAATCTTTCAGTTTTTCTTTACTCATTATTTTTCTAATATAAGACATTGATGTCTGATCTTCTTAACTTCAGAATTACTTAGCATTATCGTCGTCATCATCATCTTCATATTTAATAAAAATATATGACTACTTATATTTATTTTCTCATTAGTAATATGGTTACTCTGGACTATCACTGTATATATATATCTACAATATGTTACCAATCTCTTTTTGAAAATTAAGTTTAACAGGCGATTATTTTCTTAAAAAATACTTAAAAATATAAACTTAGGATACACATTTAAGACAAAATGGGACATATTGCTTACCCCTTTCAACGCTGCTTGAATATATTGACTATCTTTTTGTTCATATTTTTTTTAAATATAAATTTTAAATTATGGTATATGAGCTTTATATCCTGTAACACACGAGCAGCAATAGACACTCAGTGAAATGCATACACTTACTTCTAACACTTATTTCGATTGAATAATTATATTAAATTATAATTTTACGTGCTAAAGTTTTGTCGATAGATATTTTGATGTTGATACAATTAAAAATCTTAAAGATGGTGTCACAGATGAATTAGCAATCCACAAAACTAATGAACACATCTGAATACAATTTAATAAAACCTCCTTTCGTTTTCTTCTTTTTTTCTACCATATTCGCTAAGAAAATGGAGTGTATGGATCAACAGAGTGTGAAGATATTGTGGAGTATATGGATCTCCGCAATATGAAGACATGTCTTGACAGTTTTTTCACGAGAATCAGACAACTGCTCAACCAAGTCGTGTATTTTTGAATTTAAAAAAATTCAAGTATGGGAATCGAGCCCGCATTCTCCTACGCAATTGGAGAGATAATTTCTTCAAAAGAAAGTTCTAATACGTCGTTTCAAAAAATATTGTCATTTTCATTATTTTTACAATGTTATAATACGTTAGATAAAATAAAATCTATGAAAAATAAGAACATTTTCGTTATTAATAACCAATACACTAAATGTATAATATAAATACTCGTATATATATATTTTGTTCGTAAAATTTTTAATATATTCTTTACAATATTGTATGAAATAAATGAGTCTATTCATATATGTGACAGAAACATACGGTGCAACAACTACCGCTGTAATTTATCATCCATCGATTTGAAACAGAGCTAATATAACTCTCAAATGATCAGAGTATGGGGATTTATATATAGCCGTAATTGATTATAAAAAACTACGAGTTTGTTTCAGCAGTGAATCAATCATTTACTGATAGTAAAACTTCTGATCGAATGTTATTTTTTACTCGCAGGGCATTTCAAACGTACCGAGGCCTTGCACGGCTTATTAGGTTTATAAAGGTTAAATTTATTAGACGAATTTTCGAAAAGAATTCCGAGGAAAGTTTCCAGAGAAGTTTATTCTTGTCAAACGAAGCGGATTTTTAAGGAAACAATTATTGATAGTTCATTGAAGTAAATAAAAAATGTTTCAATGCGCCATATACGAGAATAATAGACTGCAATACGTTGTTGAAATATACAACAAAAAAACGACAATATATTACTTACATACATACTTCACTTTCAGTTTTAATCAGATACATATAGTATAAATGGCGCTTTAATGTAATATTTTATACATAAAATACTAATATGATATATCATTTAATTGACTTATTTAACGATGTATAAAAATAAAGACTAAATAAAACCGAGGTTATAGTTTGGCCAAAATAGTTACTATGTTTCTCAATGAGTAGATATCCCCTAGATATTTGCCATACCAATATATACTGCATTATGTTATCTGTCGATATTTAAAGTATACAATAAATACAACCTCGACAGATTTATTTATGATTTTTTAGTAACATCAATAAATATTTCTAAAAATTAAATAATGTGTCCAATAAAATGAAATAAAGTAAGAATACATTTCATTTTGTTAACATGTCACATATTTGCCAAAACGGTAGCAACCTGACTTCGATAAAATATATGCGTAGATAAATGACAAAACAAGTTAATTGGCCCATTTAATTTCATATAAGTTGCTTTCCAAATAAATACGGCTACGAAAAGTAACTGCGGTATGTGTACAAAAATAGAAAGAAAAATATGAAAAGCCTCTTATGTTATCATAAAAACTCATTAAATAAGTGATTGCTACAAACTAAGGGTCTAAGTTATGGAAGAGGTCTTAAGCCAGCAATAAAATAACATCTACCACTGATAGCAATACTATAATATGTTTTATTAGGTATATATGTATAAAATTATGTTTTTAATGATATAACTTCGTGCCCTAAACAAACATACTTTTTACGCGATCTTTCTGTTAAATTTTCAATGTGCTTGTAGCGATAATTGGTATTATAACACATTATTAATATGAATAGTCTAAGATGAAAATTTTGATATGGCCAACTAGCTTCAATGAAGATAACACTAGGCACCGTTGTCTCTTAAGTAGTCATTTGTTTGTATTCTCACTTCGTAAACCGCAAACAAACTTCGCCGATGTATTTAAATAGTTTCTCTCGTGTGATAATAACACTTTGGTAATTATAATTTACTCAATTTTGCATTTTAATACTATGTTCGTTTCTGCTGAATGATTTTTTTTATCTAATCAAAGAAATTCAAGACTAATTTATTTAGTTATTGTTTTTGTGGAAGATTATTTCAATTAAATGATTATTAAAAAAAACGAAAAATCATAAATTAAGCACAAAATTCCCATACTCGTATTAAATTATAACTATATGATTGTGCAAATTATGCTTCAGAAAAACAGAAATTGATCCTGAAGACTGTTCGAAAATGTTTCACAATACTGAAAATATACACTAAAAAATATATTTTGCCATGGTATCACATTTTTATTGAACTATAATTAGACATAAAAAAAAGTTCAGAAGGCGTAGGACGTGGATTTCAATTGTAAATTGTGATAGATCGTTTTTCTATTGTTCATTGTTTAGTTATCAGCCAATCGATCAAACCATTGGGCATCTAGACGTCTTTTTTTTCATATATAATTTTTATTCGGCTCTGGGATTTGAACCCATGACCTCTAGTGCCGGCAAACTCGGGCAGTATAGCCCATCATAATGTGCATTTGGGATGAACTTAAAATACGCCTGTTTTTAATACACATAAACAAAAAATGAGCTTTAATGATGAATAAATCAATAAGTCGAATTTTTTTGTTAGTTTCCTTAGAAGCGGATTGCACTTTAGTGAGCATAAATTATTACAACATTTTTTTCAGCTTCAAGTCTCACTGCATATTGAACGTATAAAAGGAAAAAGGAGATAACCTACACGTGAAAATTTTTACGGGAGGCACAAAAATCCTTTATTTATTGATCGTAGGATAGAACCTTGAAGTGCATGAAGACTTAAACTGGTGTTTTATTTACCAAATTTAAAATTAATTTTACTTTATTTTAAATTATTTTAAAAAAATCAATAAAATAGACCTGATGAAAGTCCTTTTTCTTGGCCGTAAATTTTACATGCCATCCTTTTTTCAATTTTGAAAGCTAAATTTAGATACATACTTGACATTTGCGACATACATCCTTTTTATAAATGTTTTATTAAGTTATAGACATTGCAACCATCAAAAACAACTATTTTCAAAAAATTGAGGGTTACGTCCTTTTCCGTTTCTACGTTATTATTATAAACGATTCGTAACAATTGTCGTCATAATGTTGTTATTATTGTCAAATACGCCCGATTTCATTATCAGTGTAATTTTTGCGTGACAAAAAAAAAACGATCAGTGAGTAAAAATATACAGGTATTACTATCCTACATTCAGCTTCTGTGCTTTATATTTACATTGCTTTTAGAACATTGCCATAAAATTTTATTGCTTCAATTCAATGCGACCCTTGATACCCTGAGCTATTTGGAATGTATAGTATTTCAATGAGTTTCCGAAAAGTTTCAGTAGAAACAAATCACAGTGCAATGTTTTTCGAAATCAATTACGAGTGAATGCTTCCTAATCGCACTCGCTTTATTCCTCTGACCCATTTTCGTAAAACTCAAACTTTAACTGTTCCATCAGGAGACTCATTTGTGGGTTCATCTCCTGACAATTGGACGAGAAATGAGCCAACTACCGATGTAGTTATTTTATAAACTGTATGACTTTTCTCTTTCTAGCTTAAGTTCTACGCTCTTGTGTATGGCATGGGTTTATAACTTTGCTCAGCGAAATTACTAAAATATACAATATATTTTTTAAATTATTTTTCTTTTCAGTTTCAACTCTCATAAATCTGCGGTGTTATGACAAAGGATCATTTTTATACGCTTTTTAGAATCCTGTATAATAAAGTGCACATCTTAAATTGTTAAGTGATACTGTAATTGTTATGAATTTAATAATAATGCGAATAAATTTCACATCTTTATCATTATAAAAAAAGCCTAGTTATGTAAAATAAGTTTAAAATTTTGTCGAAATTTACGAAAAAGATCAGATAGTAGATGGGATAGTTATTTGAGAGATTTTTTTTATATACACACCTGGAAACCGTCAAAAAATATTGACAATTTTTATAAATTAGGTTAAGACACAGTTGTAATACAATGGATAACAATATATCATTGTAAGGTGCAAGTATTAAATACTCACTTATCCATATGTTAAATATAGTATATTCTCGATATAACGGAAAAAATATCCGTAAAGAACTGAATGTACAAACATCAAAAAATGGCTGGAAGAATTTGTTTGATTGGCGTGATGCCGAAATAGATTTAGAAAGGCTAGAAATTAGAAGAAAAGGATTTCTGTAGAACAATGCAGAATAATGCTGGACAAGAAATAGCAATTTTTTTTACAGTGGATGTAAATAAACGACCTTAGGTATTATAAAGTGACAAAGCAGATGAAGTTATGATTTTATATAACGGACTTTCGTTATACGGTTCTACTGTTTTGTAATTTACGATGTGTAGGTTTAGGATTTTTGAATATTGTATAATTATTCAGCCAAGCAAACAAGAGTAGGTACAATATTGTTTGACAGAAATCACGCTTCCATCGACTCATTATTTATTTGTAATAGAGCTCTCAAAAGCATCGCTCATTACACTAACCGGATATCCAGAGCGACCGCAGACGACTCTGACGCAGTGTCGGTAAATAATTACGGACTAAAAGCTTTGGCAGTCGCTCTCCGTGGGGAGCTTT
This sequence comes from Rhyacophila evoluta, assembly GCA_022683975.1. Taxonomy (NCBI): domain Eukaryota; kingdom Metazoa; phylum Arthropoda; class Insecta; order Trichoptera; family Rhyacophilidae; genus Rhyacophila; species Rhyacophila evoluta. The sequence goes on along the minus strand of JAGVSQ010001601.1, from coordinate 4,785 downwards.
CAATTTCAAGCTCGCTTGATGTTTGCTGTGCCTCAAACGGACTGTGATATCCAAGAAAATTCAATTGTAAAATACAGGAAGATGTTGCTTAGATGGAATTACACTGTAAATATTAATGCTCATTGATATCGATAGTACTCAACTTTCAATTGGATACCTAATATTGTAATAGTGAAACTGGTTTATATTAAATTTATATTCTTATATTTTCGTATTTTATTTGGACATGAGATAATAGATTATTTTATGTTTGTATTTGATTTAGAAATATTAATGGCTTCATTTATAATAGTGTCTTTCGAAACCTCTCATACTTATATTGATAACTGTTTGGGTGCTATATTTTTTATTAAAATTCTGTCGGGAAATGCTAACATTGGTTATTGATTGTTACTTTAAAATTTATGATTTCCTGGTTCATTTTTTCAAAAAACCTAGACACACAACTATCGTTGCTAGCACGTGTGTTCGCTGTTATCACGTACAAATCATTATTGAAAATTTTAAAATTTGAACAAATAAAAAAAATATTTTAAGACCCAAATCTTTATACGCATAATAAAAATAAATACTCACGTTTAGTAGCTGTAATAAGACTTCAATGAAAAGAATTTGAAATTATCTTAATTAATCATTTCTAAAATAATGAATTTCGTTTCCATTTATACAACATCGATATTGGGTAATAAATCTTGGATACGTTTACCAATCATTCTTATGTATTCTCGTAAATAATTCTGTATAGTCCAAGTGGATAATAACGTAACATTTACATAAAAAATAACAAATAAAACTTTTGGCAACAACAAGATGTACAATAGCCCACTGGCTTCTCTATTATTATTCATCTTTCAATTTAGTATACGACTTAATCAATTACCATAAATCTAAAATAATTGTTTTTTTTCTATTTGAAGTAATCAGTTATAATAAATAATCTGCATAAATAGTATAACTGAAACAATTTATCTAAATAAAAACCTGTCTTGAGATGTTATTAAGTGATTAAACGTGCATCCCAAAACGGTATTCGGTAATTTCATAATTAGATAGAAGCTTAATTTTACGACGTGAAGGTTGTTTGTTCTGAAAGGAACATAGTTTAACGACGTGTTTACACCTACGCTAAGCGAACCTAGTAACTTTCCTTATCCATCTCATCTTTACTACTGAACTAATTTTATGGTAAAGCAGATTTATGTAATGAATTACTTATCATTCGTGGTATAACTTTACCTACATATACGCGGATTTGATATTAATATTTTGTGTTCAAATGATACTAAATAAAACCTCTGTTGTGACCCTGCTAAGTAAAAACACAATATCTTCTGTGCAATTCCCTATGTAGATATTGTGTTTTCACTTAGCAGAATAGATTTATCGAGAGCGTGTTTTTAAATCATGCGTAACGCATTCAAATAAATGCGTGTATAATATCTTTACCGACCCGGAAGAAGGAAATCTTTTTGATCAAAGCAAGTAAAGTGCTAAGTTATTCAGATATTTGTCGCTAACAAGATTAGAATAAAAGATTATTTAGGTGAGACAAAAAGTTTTAAATTGGCGAAGTTATTGAAGTTTGTGTTTTAGTCTCTTTTAGTAATTTAAAGATAAACTTTCAGATAAATAGATTCTTATTTAGCTACATTTTACCTGTTTAAAGATATAAGATACAATATAAATAAATAATTATGCCATATTTTTTACATAATTAAAAAAAATGTATTAAATAAATGACAGAGTTTTATAACGTTCGCTTAAAAAATTGTCTCTCTTGTAATTACATATTTATGTCGAGTTGTTTACTCAAATCCATGATACAAGACCGAACGTTTTATGTACTCTCTGAAAATTTAGATATATCTATCTCCAAAATTTCAATATTAATAATATTAACCTCGATAGTTTTATTTTCCACGAAAATTGTTTGTCAACTAATTTCTGAGCCGTACTAAGGCTCAAGTCATCTATATTGTATTACATCAAAAAAAAAAAGTAGAGAAGTATTCAAACATGCAACCACTGGCACCAAAGTGTGTGTACTTAGCTCTTGGCTACCGGGGGAATAAAAGATTGGGCATTTGTCAATTTAAAATATGCTAAAATGACATTAAATGATCTGAAACAGCTCGTTACATTACGTTTGATCTTGTTGTGGATAATGGAATGGCGTTTATAAAAAGTATTACATTTGTATGTCGTTATCAACTATAAGTATCTTGTTTAAGCATCTTTTATCTGACTTTTACAATTTAGTAGATATTGTCATTATTCTAGAAAAACACTGATAATAAGTTTCATGATCAAGTATGTAGTATAAAAATTTAGGTTTAAATATATAATTATATTTTTTAACGTTTTCGGGTGCAATTTAATATTATATTCGAATTAAAATTTGGTCACTGCATAGGAGTTTTAATACAGGATACGTATGCCTATTAGAATGAGGGACTGGTTGACAATCGGAAAAGTGAAAAACGATCATTTGAGAATGATATATCTTCGCATTGTGGTTATCTATATACTCCGCACTATGAATGAATATAGTAAAAAATACATTTCAACTTCTACGATAATTTAGCTTTATAATCAAGGTTAACAATACATTGTGATTGGTTAGTCCTTGTTTCAAGTATACGCAGAAGTTCACGGTATTGAAACACTCGATTTTGATACTAATGACTTAATTATTCATAGCAGTTGGTATAATGTATAATTAATACTATCCTAGTTACAAAGCGATAGCACAATTACATTTGCTTCGGAAGGAGACAAAATACCATACATACATATATTACAAATATGTACGTGAGTAAATAAATTAAAGCTTGTATTCAATACGAAGAACGCATATAGATGAAATTTTTATGATAAATAATTATAAAGATCTACCAGAAAAGTTTCAATATAGTTTCATCATTTCATAACTTGTCAACATAAGAATTAACTGGATTAAAATAATTTAAGACGTAATTTTTACTATTTTAAAAATGCATTTGCGATGTTACTTATTTTAGTATTGTACACTGTGTAGAGCGACATCTCTGTTCTACTTTATGAAGATAAAAATTTTACTAACACAATTTTCATTAAGTTTTTACTATAAAGTCTGCTCTAAAACTATGGTATATGGTGAGGAATGTCCATTAAAGAAATAGAGTAAATGAATCTTATCTGTATAGAGTACAAGATTAATCTTGACATATTTTTTACGTGAGAATAATACTACTTCAACATTATGTTTTTAATGATTAAAAACATATATATTTAATCTTGAGTCGAATTTATAAATATTATAGTCACGCACGTAAGCGATGTTTGCGATGAAGACCAAATCTGGGCCAAATATTCAACTTGTGTTATTTTATGTAACAGATTAAATATATTTTCTTAAGAAACTGTAATAATAACGTAAATAAATATTATTTAAAGCTACATATTGAGTACTAAAGTTATTTGTATATGTAAGGCGGAAATGTTAATTTCCTAACTGCCTGTTATGGGAACACGTGGCTCTTTGAATATTGGTATACCCTTGGATAAATAAATTTAGGCTTTGGATTATGCAAATGGGTGGTGTGCAGTTATTATTAGGCCGAAGCTATAAATTGGAAATCCTGGAGAATTCGACAAGAAATTTTGATGGGCTGAGCATGAAATCAAGGCAACGAAAATTGATTTATAGGATTTTTTATATGTTATTAAGTGGAGTTAAAATCAGTGAGGCAAATAATAAAAGCTTTTGTCATTTAAATAAAAAAACGTTTCTACTAAAAATTGGATGTATTTTTTATAGAAAAATCAATAATATTATTTGTACCATAACTGTACAATCTACTAGGTTAAATAGTATTGTTTTGATGCGACCTACTATACGATAGTAAATCATGGTACCCGATGAAGGAATTAAGATCACATGTTGAGTTTTGAAATTAGATTCTTGCGTTGAGCACTGTAGTGTGGTAGTTTGGATTGAAGTGAGAAACTGAAAAATTAAGCAATGGACCAAGAAGCTTATATGACATTATTTTTATGCAATAACAGTGAAATTGACTCAGACACGTGATGTGAATGCTTCGAGAAAACCTTAAACTGCTTGTATAATTTTTTGATTTCGGTATTTAAAAAAAAAACTTTATTGTTATAGTTTACATACACAAGATGTATTTAGCGCATCTTAAGAATTCTTGTGACAGAAAATGCAGGAAGTGTCACGTAGTTTCCATATTTTCCACGTAGGGAAAGGATATGGGAAGAATAAAAATACTAATTTAAATATTTTCACGTTTAACGAAGTAATTTTTAAATTGAAATATCTTCCTTTTATTATTCTTATAATTAAATCGTCACCCCGAAAGCCGTAAGTTCAACACAGGCGCTTTGGAATCGGAGAAAGCGCATTCAAATAAGCATTCAGACAGCTTTTTTTTCAAATCTTAAGAAACTTGAATGGGTTGGTGACCATAATTAAACTGTTCTCTTCATGCTCGATGCACCTACGAAGCGAACACGGTAAAAAATGGTTTAAAATAAAAGATAAAATTAACATATTATTATTTTATAGTCAAGTCGATATAAATATGTTGTGTTCACTTGTCTCGCTTATAACGGCTTAATAATTTAACTTCATCATTGAGATATATAATTTCATAAGCAACGCGTTTCGTTGAAGCCATATCAAATATTTAACCCTTTCCCTGCCACTGACGAGTTAACTCGCGAAACTGATTATATCCCGTCAGGCCACGGACGAGTTAACTCGCGAGATCTTTGAAACGTTGT
>JAGVSQ010001600.1:0-28315 GCA_022683975.1 Rhyacophila evoluta | reverse complement strand
TTATGTTTTAAATACATATTATATATCAAATAGTTTGAAGTTATACACATTTCATTTATAAACCTATGTCATGTATGCCATACGCTTTTTACCAGTTAAATAATAATTAAAAAAAACTGATTTTATCGACAGCTATTTTGTTTGGGAATTAGAAAAAAATAAACCTTTAAATGCAGTTCCTTTACAACGATAATGTTATGGTTTATATTTATTTTTATAAATCAAACATATTAAACCTTAAAATGACAGTTTATACTCGTATTAACAGATTTATCAAATTATTATTCGTAGTAATAGCGTAGTTGGTAGCGTCTGCGCCTAGCAATCTGGGGAATCAAGTTTCGATTCTCCATCTGTCAGATTTTTTAAATCTGAAAATACAGGACTGGATGCCCATTGCGTTGAGCAATTGTGTGACAAACGATTCTGGTGAAAAGTAATATATCAAGATGTTTTCAATTTGCGGAGATCTATAAACTCCACTACCGGAGTGAATATCTTCAGTCTGTGTAGATCTATATACACCACTTTAGGACCTAACACGGTGTATACAATATTTATAAAAAAAAAATTATAAAGTATTAAGATAGAGTGAAAATAAATACATATATATTTTGATGTATTAATGTCAAAAAAAGCATAAATTGTACGTTGAAATTTAAATGCATTACAAGAAGATTGAAACTCCGGTATATGGACAATCAAATTGGGATGCATATAAAGAAAAGATTTTTAGTTTTAAGCTGCCAACGCGTTAAGTCCATATTTGCACATTGTTCACAGATGTACTTAAAAATTTCTAAAGGTGAATGTCATCTTGTAAAAAAATCATATGAAGCTTGCAAAAATTTCAACAAAACTAATAATATAGTTAAAGTTTAGAATCCACAAGACTGATTGATATGGTTCATTTTACATCGATGTTTTTACCTACGTCCATGTTCTCGTATGTGCTCATTATGAATGAAAACGGACTCTTTGTTATAAGTCGGCATTTTAAAGCTTGGTTCACTATATTATACATTCAATTATGAGAATAAAATTTATAAAGTTCACTTTTCTGCAATTTAGTACAAGAGACTACCGTATTAATTGTCTCGTTTGATGGGTGTTTTTAGATCCATTAAAATAATAACTAATTAATGATTTGTTAATATTTTACGCGTCTTTTATTAACTAAATTTTTTTTTTTTTAATTGAACTTAAAAATACTAGATGAAAAGAAAATTTGTAAGTTACTTAAAACCAACTATAACGCGTTATTCAAAGTGGAAGTTGAAAGTATTCGTATGATACATTCCTTTTAAATCGAGAGATATATTATTGTTCATAATTTCCAAAATATTGGCATATATGCAAATAAAATTATACTATATTAATACATAATAACAATTTTCAACTTCTTAGACTTGTTCCAATATTTCAAATAGTAAAACTTTTGTTCTTTCTCAAATATTCTGGGCTTAAAATTTTGAATGAAAATATTTTTCCCTAGTAATTCAATGCATAGTAATTTTTCAATCCTTGCCGCTAGAGTTTTAAATATGTATAATCGTTTCACAAATATTTCTTCACAATACTATTGAGTAAAGAATATCAGATTTTAATTACCATGAACATTATTGTAACCTTTTTTAATTTTTTAAAGTAAGATTCAAAACCAAATGCCCAATGGATTGAGCAGTTTACGTATATAAATTTTAAAATCTATCAAGATAATTCTAAATTATTTAAAATTGGTAACCTTCCACATGTGAGATCACTGTTAGCGACTCAGGAAACTACAGTAGTATGTTATATGTTCACCACTGCCCACATATAATGTAGTCTGAAGATGCTGAAAGGCGTATCCCGGGTTGCTAACAGTGATCTCGCGTATGGAAGTTTACCAGTTTTAAATAATTTAGAATTTAAAATCAATTTCCATCAAGCACCATCAGTCAAAAGTATTAACTATCAAGATAAGTCTTCACATTGTAGATATTCATATATACCATTTTCTTAGCACGTATAATCAATATTTTTATACAAAGTTTAAAAAAAGAATGTCTACCCTTAATTATTATTAAAATTTTTGAATAAATATTAAATTGAAAATATGTAATTAGTGTTGCCATCGATCATAATTCGTCATCAAAATTGTACTGCCAACTGTATGCATATCATTTCAGTTCATACTTTTCGCTGCAGGCCGTTGTCAACTTTTTGCGATAACTTTCCATTGTTTTTAGTTTGTCGACTGTGCAATGTCGATATTGTTCACAATGTTCAAAGCGTTCGCTTTATTTTTAGGATACACTTTGTTCCATTTTACCTTATTGTGAAAAACTCATTTTGGCATTATTCAATTGTATCAACGCATTTACAAAATAATTCCACACGAATGATATCTGCAGTTCCCACTGACTGAAAATTAAACTTCAAAAATATACTATTTGTTGAAAGATTATTAAAAAAATAAATTGCGTAAAATGTAAAAAATAACCAAAATTATTTATTTTCTCGGAATATAAAACAACTCAGTGTAAAACTTTTACACTGAAACTGAAGTTGTACTTACCAAATTAATAATAAATCGATGTCATAGTCTGCAAACTAGTCAACTTCATTTTTGTAAAATATTCAGAAGCAACAAAAAAATAGTTTGTATGGTAGTGTATGGAGCTGGATAGCGTGTGCGAATGATTTTACGTATTTCCATTTTTTATGAATTTTGTACGTTCTGTATGTTATATAATAGAAAGGTAAGAACTAAATAAAACTTTTGACCATGAGTTGGCTGGATTGTAAGTTAAAATATCGAAATGTGAAGTCAATAATGGATAGACACGCAAAGATTAAATCAAAACTCTTTCAATTTAACGCTCATATTGTCAACAGATCATATATTTAAGATATGTAATATTTAATTGGTACCGTGGTGTATTGTATTTATTTTAGGTGAGAGTATGTGGACATTTATGAAATGTTTAACATATGATAGATACCCATATACTTACGAATTCAAATATAATATACAATATTATTTAAAACATTGATTTCGAACGGATTTGCGAGTTTAAGAAGTACATGCAACATTCACTGAACCATATTGTATATATTATTGTATTAATTAGCAAACAAAGTAACCTTTCGTATTGTTTTACTTACCACTAGTAATATCTTGGTAATGTATCATTTTATATGTAATAAAATGTAAGTGGTTACACGTTATTGTAATAAAATCTAAATGTATTTTTGAAAAATGGAAATCTAAATCCGTCCATGTTCTGCAATATTTTTCTTCATGTTCATGGTCCATAGTTAACCAGTCACTGGTCATGACCTGTGGAGTAGATTATTCCCAAGACAAAGGAGTAACAGTATTTTTTAATAAAATAACCTCATAAATTATGTAAAGTGTTCCAAATTATTCGTCATGTTATATGACCAGCGTAGCGTGAAGCAGAAACGAAAGTTTCCGTGTACTTGATGTCAGCTAACAAACGTGAATCCACAAAGTTTCGCCTTAGAATGAAGATGAATTAACTGATATAATTTATTGTGTTGATTACTCGGAATTTGAGTAATGATATTCAGCGTTTAAACTGTAACAAAAACAATAATTTTGGGCAATTTCCGTGCTCTCCGCCTGTGTGTGTTTTGGTTGCATTATAGATCCCTTGATAAAGATTAATACAAAAAACTTGTGAAAAATATTTTGAAAGTAGCTCTTAAACACCAGTAGCGTGCTAAGAAGACGGTCAGGCTGTACAAGAAACCTCCTGACGTATTCTTAGAGACCATTTTGTTTTTCTTAACATCCAAACTCATATATCAAAGTAACAATTTAATTTACTGTTATTCTTTTATATGTATGCCTTATACTAAGAGTGACAATTTAACTTTAACGTAAACGAACACAAATTAAGGAATACTAATAAAACCTACTTGACAATATTATGTTACTTAAAATTATATAATACATAATTGTTAAAAAAGTACATTTAGAATTTAGTAGATACTTGTCAATCTGATAGAGAGGTAAGCGTAAGATTGTGAGTTTTAGTCACATAAGTGTAAATGGTTTTTTAAATTCAAAAATGTAAGATTGGGTACCTAATGGATAATAATTATCTGATAACCAGTTCTCGTAAAAATTAAAGAAAATCCAAGATAAGTTTTCACATTGCAGAGTTCCAAATAATTTATTGCTGGAGTGGAATATTTTGATATTATAAAATTGAATATTTAATTCACCTTACTTAATTTTTCATCCTTTGGTAAATCGGATGTTACATCAATAAATAGCATAAATAGCATAAATACATAAACCTACTCTTTTTAGGTAAACCTTAAAACATAATAATTACACATAATTTAGCAATTTATCAAAAACAAATAAATCATCATTTATGGGTAATTAGATGAAATCATTGTAACTTCACTCGTTTGTCTATATCTTTTATTCTTCAAGTCAAAACTTCTGCGCACGCTATTGACGTATATTTTAACCAATCACGCTTTGTTTAGAAACTTAATATGAAAAATACCTCAGTAATCCTAGTTTTTATAACAAACTATTTTGCATTAGTACTTTTCCATTAAAATATTTATTTTAATTATATTTACTATCTGTACGATCAATTTTATAATTTCATTGCAAAATTATATTGTAAGAGACTTTTAAAAATTGCTTTTGTCATATTGCTTATTTTAATCTACAAAAGAATGAACTTAATTAACAAAATAAATCACCTGTTATGTTACTTTATTTCTAATATTTAGCTACTGATATTCGCAATAGATAAATTTGCAAGTAAAGGATGTTTGTTACACAGTTATAATGTATGAATAAAAATCACATTGACATATTTATGGTAATTTTATTGTCAATGTCTATGTAAAAAAAAATCAGTTTTCGTAACTAATTACATATATATTTTGAAAAAAAATTAGGTAATTTTCATTAAAAATAAAAATTACCTAAATAAAAAAAATCTAACTCATGTTGTGTGAAATACTCAATGGGCTCACGAGTAAAATGTTTTAAATAATATAAAATACTTTGATTAAAAAGAATTCAGCGATGAATATTTAAGAAGAGTTTAAATATATTATTTGAATAACTTTTAGATATGGCTATTTAGTTTTAAAATTATTTTATATTTACGTTGACATTATGCGTATTATTTATTAGTTTTCTTATAATATTTGCTTCTAATGTTGATAATAATAACGATCACTATAAGTTATACTCATATTAAATATTTTTTTAATTTTATACGAGACCACACAAACTGTAATAATACAACAACAAAACATTCAACTTTAGAACAGCCATTTTTTTTAAATTTATTATGAGTTGTCAATATTTAAATATTGAACAATGAAATAGAAAAATGATCTGTATATTACGATACATTATACTCCGGATAGATTTTAACAGTGTGAAAACTTGTTTTAGCGATTTTTTATAAGAATCGCTTAACAACCAATGGCTTAACTTACTGAGAATTTTTTTTATAGTTTTATTTATATTTCATGGCTTTGCATAATCAGTTTTTGTTTAACTTTATGCAGTTGTGGGATTTGAATCTCCAACTTCCAGCGGGGAAACCAGCGCACTTACTATTCGGCCACATAGAGGGCTGAGTATTTATTTAATTATAAAAAATGAAACTATCATATTCTTGATAATAGTGTGACAATATTTATAAATCTGTACGATTCAAATTTTATGTAATTATTTTATCATGGCAATTATTTTTAAATTTGTTATACATACGCGAATACTACATCCATTAGTAAGCAAAATTTTAAAGCAACTTACAAAATAATCATTACCCCTCAGTCACCTTTCTCCACTTAGTGTCGCCGTAGTATCACCTGTCCCTGTGGTGGATTCGAACCCGGCACCTCTTTAGTTTGCATCACTGCCCAGTACCCATCTTATGCATATTCCATTGACTTAATGAACAACTGTCCATCTTATTACGTTGTCGAGATCATTACGCTTCTTTTTCCGGCATGCAACTGTGAACATAATAATACGTTTTATTTTTAGTAAAAATGTGACTTAAAAATATGCTTCGTAAAAACGGGTTTCATATGTATTATTCTTTTTGGTAGTAGATAATACAAATATATAAATAAGCATTGTTGAATAAGCAGAAATAAAAAAATTAAGTAAATTATATCAATACGATGACATAACATTCGTTTAGCATTTATTGGAGTCAATATTATGAAATATGTTACGTTTATAGCTCTTTATAAAGCTTATCTTGAAGTAATAGATAGCATCATGTGTTTGTTTTAATTAAACTATTGTATTCTGAATTTTGATAAAAACACAGTGAATTGTGAGATATTTCCAACAACATAAATTAGTAGCTACTATGATTCTAGAGTATAAAAAGTTTATGAGTTTTTTTTTGACTATATTTTTTCTTTGTGTTTTTATTAATTTTGCATATTTTTTAGTATTATTGTAAAATCCGTTGGTCGAATTTATTGTTTCATCTTATTTAGTTTCAGAATATATAAAAACATATATTTACAAATTACTTTCGCAAGTGAAATAATGTCAAAAAAAAGAAGCATACTCGTATATATTTGAAGATCAAAAAATGTTTATTTTTATTATTTTATGGCTATAATACTTGCAAATTAAAATATTATAAGATTACCGTCACATATCAATATGACAATTTAATGATTTACTAGACTTATGGATTAAATGATTATTTCATGATAAATTTAATTAAATATTTTCGCACAAGTTTTCGATTTTTTTATCTACAAACATTGCATTAGATTTAATCGCACGAATTTTTTATGAAACTTATAAATTTTTTTATAGTTACGAAATAAAAACGGCTACCAATACTTAATCAAAATAATAACCAAAGAAGAAGTAAATAAAAAAAAATTGTTTTGTTTTCTATAATTGAAACGAAAACAATTTAATGGGCCCCGGAAAAGGATTCGAGGCTCACGCGATTGGCAACTAATCCACGGGGCCGTGCGGCCGACCACGGCAAATGTTTATATTAGTTTGCTCGAATAATAACGCTGCAGGTATTATGGTCGTATTAACAATCAGAAGTTTTAGATTTTATCAGCTCGTCCGACATCCGACGGCAAGGGGTTGTGAACCTGCCATCCCGTTTGCTTGCTGTACACTCTGGAAAACCCTCGGTTGCATAACATATCGTTACTTAAATATAATGGTTTCAATATTTTATGAAAATTAAAACTAGCTAAAATACATTGAAACTCAATTAAAAAATAGCTCACTCAAACGTTCTGATTGATTTCTTACTGAAATTATGTGCACATATAAAATATACTTATTATTTTCCTTTTCTGTATGTGTATATTTTTTTTTGTAAAAATAATCGTTCGTCTCAAAGTTGCTCAACCCAATAGGCACCCAGTCCTGAATTTTTAGATTTTTTAAATCCCGCAGATGGCGAATCAAAACCGTATTCCCCAGGTCACTAGGCGAGCACTCTACCAACTACGATAACCGGGGACGCTAATATTAATAGAAAAGAATTTAAAAAATAGAAACTGTGTTTTTTCTTTCTTTTCTGCATGGAAATCAAGTAATAGTAGAAATAAGAGAGCGAAAAAATCACAACGCTTAAAAAACTTCTGTACTATTTGAATGCATACCAATGCAGAATGAACGTAAATTTTTCATTTATGTTGTGCCTGATATGAGTTCAAATAATTATTATGTTTACTTATACAACCTATACATTCGATAAAATAAATAATTTATGTCATAATTCAAGATATTTTCTTAACAATTCGATAGTATACAATTTTTATAATATTATTAATATATTATACAGATATATTTTGTAAATATGTACATCTTTTTAAAGCAGTGAAGTTATTTTTTTAACCATGTTTGCTCCGAGAGTGAAGAATATGTAATAAATCTACATTATACATTCCGTAATTCGTAATGAGAAAACATATTTTGCAGAGTTTTAGGGAAATTGGTTGATAACCAATTGCTCAAGTCGCTGCGCAATCAGTCTGGTACATTTAAATATTTTTATATTTAGTAGCTGTGGGAATCAATCCCGCTGTATCTGGATCCGAAACACGCATGCTAATCTCTTGTCTACTGGAGAGTCAATTTTATAAATGTTTAACCATTTTATTTTAATATAATTTTATTTTATTAATAGTACGAATGACTTGAGGTAAAACAAAAGATACTTTCAAAAAGTGACTGAAAATTAAAGAAGATTAAGAATATAAGTAATTTATTAAATAGTTTTCAACAGAAATATTATACTAATACAATTATAATGTATTTTTTATAGAGATACATATTCATTTTAGACATTTTTTTTCATAAGCGTAGCTAAATAAAAATTAGTGATACATATTCAAAATTACATTATATTCAAAAACCATTGTCTTCATATCTAGCTAAGTCATCATAATTCTACAGGAAGAACTAGCGGAGAGCAGTGTTTTGCTTTCAAAATGCAACCATTAGCATGCGACTGAATTATCAAATTACTCTATCAGCTTATAATGCCAGTTACACGGATTAACTTTCGAAAAATATATAATTTACTTTATAATTCAGGTGATTTCGCAAAAAAATATATATCATGATATTATTGTTGTTTTTTTAGAAAACAATTTTTGGTGTATTCTTCGTCCGCGTTTATAAAAAGTAAGTGATGCTCTAAAATACGGATAAAATTTAACATAATGAGTTTTCTCATAAATTACTTATTAAAATGTATGAATTCAGGTCATCACACACAAGATAGGCGTTGTTGTTATATTTTTCAACATATTAGTATGTTTAATCAAGATAATGATCTTGTTTGAAGATAATCTAAGACATTAGGTTTGGTTTACAACATATTGAAAGTTCGTTGGCCAACAATGGAATTCAATTAGGTTTTATCGTTATCTCGAGGGTAAGCGTGGTTATTTCGTCAACTAAAATGCGAGGGTTTTTTCTACACTTCACGGTTTGATAATTCTCAAATTAAAAATGTCGTCATTCTTAAGGACTGACCAAACACAAGTAATTAAAATATTATATGTTTCAAATTACGTTAATACAGTAGACCAATAGTCCAATAACTAATTATATGTAATGACATAAACAAATTTTTTCACACTTTTATTAATATTGGTATAATATAAATATTCTCTTATAAACTGGCTACAAACCAAAAATATTAGATGTTCTTATTTCAAAATTCAAAAACCTATTAAATACAGACTACACATTTGATATTCAAATAATGATTGTGACATAATTTCTTTTTATTAGTTTTGTTGAAAGCCATTTTGATTTTGACATCACTATAAAAACTACCATCGTACTAGTTGAAAAAAACTACCTATAAATATAATACATTTCAAGAATTAATGTAGGTTAAAATGTATGTATTAATATAGACCAATATATAAATTTTCGACTTGTAGTTACAAAATAATTTAGATTTTAAAATTATTCATAGCTTTATAATATAAGCGTTAAAAAGTTAACATCAGTGTTATTTCCGTTATTCAGTTAGCGTACAAAGATTTCATCATTTGTTTTTTCACATAATTAATCAAAGGCTTTCTATTGAATTCAATATGATTTCTACATTCCTAAATAGTTCATGATATTGATGACTTAAAGTGCAAAAAGTGTAAGAAGTGATTATTTTGATACAAAAAAACACATTTTAAACGATTTATTTGTAGAGTTGCTAAAGAACGACACACAACAAATCCGAAGAGAAAATAGCATGGCTATATATTTTGTAGCGTAGGTGTCAGATATGACTGAAGTTGTCATATTTTCTTGTAAAGTTTTCTCGATATATTTTAATTTTATATTCTCAAATTAATACAGGACATGCATATAGTATGGCTTAATAAAATGGTATTATTAAATAATTTTCAGCTAAACGTGAATTAACCAACTTTAGTATGTGTTTATAAAGGAAAACATATTTATAAAATATATTAATAATTAGTAACAAAAATATGAATCGATTCAAACATTAAAACTAAGAATATTTGAAAGCACACATAAAGATTGTCAAAACTTTGATATGTAATTTTAAAAGTATTGACATAAAAGATAAATTCATTCACGTATGTTTTCAACAATTCATTGATGTATTTATTTCCAATTGATAAGATCTGCCATAAATTTTATTGACATCAATTAAAAGTGACTGTTGACACATAAAAAAACAAATCAAACAATGTTTAACGGAAGTGAAAACTGTACTCGTACTATTGTGGAATTAAAACAATGTAGTTTACCAACCAATAAAAGACTTAAAACCAGTTGACGTTATTGTGAAATGCCAAACTTGTAATTCCTATAAAATCCGTAAATTTTGATGTATGTAGAATTTTAATTGAAACGGATATACCATTTACACTATACTTTTTTTTCTTTTACTATTTTTTTACATATTTTTAATAATAAGCATGTTAGATATTTGTAAGCTACAACAAAAAAAGTCGAGCACCACCAATCTAAAAATTAAAGCTTTAAAACAATACATTAGTAAACAATGATGAAGTGAAATAAAGAAGATGGTTGAAAATGCATGATTATTTAAATAATGAAAACCGATAGTACACTGGATGAGAGGTCTTTGTCTTATACTGAGTTGATTATAGTTTTCCCTGTAAGTTCAGCTTAACTTAATAGAAAGTTTATATATATAATAGAAAGTTGGTTAATTATAGAATGGAAAGCATTTTTTTTTTTAATAATTAGTCTTAGCAGCTATTTTTGGTTTTTAAAGAGAAAATTTTGTAGCTAATGATTTTTTTTAGATATCAAAAGGATGTTTTTTTGTTTGTGAAAGTATAACTTCAATTTAATTAATTATGAAGTAAATTAGGAGTATTATGTTTAACGCCCTTTACGCCATGCATATAAATATACGCAATATGTAAGAACAACACGCAGTTTATTATGAATATTAGTTAGAAAGAAATTACGTATTATATTACTATATTTCTGTCACTTAATTTCTTAAAATAACTAAACACGTTAAATTAAAAAAAAAACCATCTCTTCCATATCATACGTTAACAGATAATAAATTTTGATTGTTTATGACTATTTCCTTAACAACGAAGACATCACCAGAACACAGTGAGCCCTGATGTAACAATTGCCATGTTGTGAGATGAAGTTTAGTGTAACTAATTGGTTTTCGATAAGTAAGAATCGATATAAACAGCTGATCACATGATTGGGTATCGCGGCACGTGCTTTCTATGGGTATTGTGGTGGTCGTATCACAAAATAAACCAAGATATACCATCAGTCATCGGTAAATCTGCTAAATAAATGTTTGGTTTTATCATAATATTTTTAAATAATAAAATGAATTATTTTATGAGTCTCTACTAAGCATGGCAAGCACTTAGAGTCGCATTCTAGATTGGCATTTAGTTATTATTCAACCATATTCTTATCAATACCTTATATTAAGTAGTTTTTTGTTTTACCATGTTCAATCCTAGCATAGATTTTTTAAATCTGACAGATGGGGAATTGAAATCGCATTCCCCGGATTGCTATGTGCGTAGGCTACTAACTGCGTTACTGGGGAGACAAGTACTATAATATAAAATCTCGTAAACTATTCACATCAATCATAGATCTATTTAAATATTTTTTTCTAAAAGTAAGTAGAAACTAAAATGGATAATTTAAAAGTGATACATCATTTTAACAGAATCAATATTTTAATTTTAAGTGAATATGATTCTTTAACATAATTTTATATAATTTGTTACACTCAGCCAGTAAAATGATTTCGGAGTCCTGTTAGTTGGTACTAATTTAGTGAGAATTGATATTGATATTAGACCTGCTAACCATATTTAATATGAATAAAAAAACATAAATTTCTACTATCTGAACACGTGCAATTACGATTTTTTTTTTCATGAAGATCTGTTGCCAATTATTACAGATAGTTCTAAATTTTTGTCCGCGTTTTTAACTTGTTATTCCAAAACATACACGTCTACCAATCATCCACCAAGGATATAATGTATTACGAGAGTTTATAATATTTGTTATAACAGTATGAAAACCCTAATAAAGTATTACAAAAACTAACTTTGAATGTTTGAACATGTAATATAAATATATTATAAAGCCTCTTATTAAGCGTTTCAAGCCGATAGTATGAGAAAAAGTGCTTCCGATCGCGTGTGACTGCATATGGATGGATGTTAGCCCAATTTTCATGTCAAAGTTTTTTGCACTAATAAATTTTATTCGTTTTACCGGTGGCGTTCCTTTGTGTTGACTGTCAATAATTACTGTTCAATGCGGTCAAAAAGTAATAAATTTCATATGGTTACATCTGGTTATTTGGTATATGCTACTGAATTTTCTGACCTTACGCACAATATTTACATTTTAATTCTTGAAAGCGATGAGTATACAATTTTATAAGTTCAATATTTTAGCATTTTATTTTACAACAAACAAAATACATTCACTTATTGCAACACCCTTTTTATTTTTTATTTTTTTTGTTAATAAAATGCTTTTCCATAATCAATTATTATCTATTTCCGTATGCTCATAGGTAAAATAAAAAAATGTAAGTTTTATTAATGGAAAATAGCTTACTGCTATAGGTATTTTGATATTTTTTATTTATAAAACTTATATCAGCAATGATTGTATAAATCAGATTTTAAGGGTTTTAAAATCAGTAAAATTGTTCATTTCTATTTATACAATAACACTTGCTTTCCCCTCCACCACCCGCCACGTCTCCACACCCGTTATACGGGCGTATACCGTGGCGTAACGAACTTGAGGCGCTCTTCATAAGTGCCAGAAGTGTCCCAGGAGCAGCTTCCCAAGACTTTGGTTGGCGTGCACTAGAGTGTGCGTTATTCTTATTCTAAGCAATCATACCCTTTTAATATCTAGCCTTGTCGAGAAAAGACTTTCTCGTTCGCCGTAAGACAATAACATAAGAGATTTATTTTGCGACTTTAAAAGAAACAACAATCTTAATCTTAGACATTACCCATCAAAAAAGTGGTTACCGTTTTTCAAGCCATAGTGTGCAAATAATTATAATCTGACGCCTGGCGAGTACGTATAATGAATTATTATACGTGGATGATTAAAAATTTACTATAAATAGTAAGATAAAATAGTATACAACAATATTATGTCATATGTTCGCTCACTGCCCACATATAATGTAGCATGAAGATGACGAAAGGTGAAACTCGAGTCGCTAACAGTGATCTCACATATGGAAGTTTACCAGTTTTAAATAATTTAGAAAGCAAAAATTTTAGTAAAAATATTTATTTTCATTTTTATTTGTCTGATTCTCAAAAATTTTGAGTAGCAAGTGATATTTTCAACATATTTAAATATTGTTTTAATAATTTTAGTAGTTTGTTTTTTTATTTTCTTAAATACTCTTGTAAATTGGATGAATCTTACTCCGGAAGTGAGTGCATTGATCACGCACCAATTACTATTTATTGGATACATTTTAAAAAAGCGCGCATTAAAATTCGGTTTTGAAACAAAGAATTTAATTTTCATTACAATCTATCCATCGATTTATACGTTAGTATTTACAACGCACGCAATTTCCAACAGTTGATTTTAAATGAATTCTGTTAAATTGATAATGTTCTTTTTTATAACATGAATAAAAATGCAGGAATTAATTCATGTATTTTCAATTCATAATATAAAACTGTTATAAAATATTGACATATATAGGTTAACTTATTACTTATATAACTCCCTACCGTACTATTTAAAAACTTATGTTTTAGTTTCAGATTCCGTGAAGCATTTGATACATTTTTTTAATCAAAAGCTCGGAAGAATGTAAATGATAAATATTCAAAGGTCTTGACGTGTTAAGTTAATTTAGCAGTTTATAATAAAATTATTCATTTACGTGTTTAAACATCGCACAACATAAGGCAGTAAAGATTCCGTTTGAACATATTGTTTATCAAAATTTTGAATAAATTTTTGGTCAGTAGTTGGCTTTAAGTACTATAAGACGATAGCTTTTCATCACGTTTCACCAAAGGACAGGTGTGTGGTATAACGAAATTTCTGCCAACTGAGTGATTTTTTGGTTAATTTTATTACTATAATGTAATAATAGACGATATAAATAAATCACTGAGACAATAAAATGCTCTTTGTTGAAACAAATGATTTAACCAACCATTTAAATACATATTTTATTAAATTATATATTAAAATCTGCTATAAAAATAGTGATTTTTCTCAGTATAATTTAAAAAATATTAGTTTTCCTTCCTAGAGAAAGATAAGAATTATATTAAATCACTTTATTTCATTGAAAAATATGAAAAATCGACTTTAATTATTAAATTTCAAACATTACTCCTTTTAAATAAAAAGGTTCAAATTTTATATTATGTCATTAAAAATCACTTCAATAATATTAATGAATTTGAAATTACAATTTTACATCTCTGAGCTTTTGTTAGATTTCACAAGACCCATATTGAGCTTTTAGAACAGAAGCTTGCGTCGGATACTGGGGGTGAAGAGGGCTGACTTCGTTAAGAATTCAGAGATAAGGTAACAGACAGAAAAAACCCCTTGGCACACTAAAAGACATGCATCAGCGTTGTAACAGGCTAGGGCCATGTATTATGGATGGGTTCGGAGAGCCTGGTTCCTGCTTGTCTCTTTTTCCGACCGATGGGATTCCGGCAACCTGAAAGACCGTTGAGTACTATCCATAGGAGGTGCTCAGCAGAACTAAAAGGTGCTGTTATGACCTAGGAGTATGCAAGCCAGATACCGAGTGAAATAAATTCTTGAAGCGTAATAATATCTTGACTACATCCAAAATTAATCAAAAAATGAAATGTGCAAGTAATCATTCAGTTCATTTGAATATGACTATATTTAATATACAGCTTGCATATATTTTAATAAAATATTAATTTATGATGATTCATCATCAGCGTACATCACTTACTTAACAATTTATTTTATGGATCTACCTTTAATGTGTATCTGTGTGAGTGTATACCTTTTTACGACACTGCGACGCTGCATACAAATGAATTATAATTAAGAAGACAATAATTTACACAGGTGAAAGTTTTTAATTATGATGTTTTGACAAAGCATTTTTTAAAAGAAAACATAGTATGATTATATATTTTTTCAATTTGCCACCGATGGTATATAATAATGTTGAAAAAAGTTTTTTTATTTACATTATAAATTTGTTACAAATTAGAAGAATTAAAATATATTACTTGTCTACTAAAAAAGTATCAAGCAATTTCATAGCATTTGAGATGATTATCGAAATACTTTTAGACTTATAAAGTTTGTGACCCACCTTTATTACAGATAGGTTTGATTAGTGTTAAATAAATATAATTATATGAGTTTTATATTAATTTGAACAGTAAAAGAATTCACATGAACTTATACTGTATTACTAAATTTATAAGCTCAATTTAAATTCTTAATTTAAACGCTAAATTTAAATAAAATCAAAGGTTTCATTATGGTTTATGAATACATAATAGGGAACAAAAAACTTCAAAAATGTATAGACATCTCAGGATGTTCATATTTTATAACGCTGTGTGTTGAAATTATTACTACCGGTAGTAACTAATACCGGATATGATCCGTATACTCCACTTTCGGAGCAAACGTGCCATAAAACAAAAGTCTAATATTAATAATGTAAAGACGACAAAACACATAGTGCTATGCAACAATTAATTAGTAATTAATTAGGACAAATTTTATAATTAATATGAAAAATTCAATCAAAATACAATTTCATAAATTACATTCTAAATTTTAAAAGAACAGATTGGTCTAATCTGATATTTTCAGATTATTAAATAATATGTAATTTGCTTAAATTGGCATAATACATATACTTTCGGTGGCCAACATTTTTTTTAGTCTTTCGTTTGCATGTTATTTATCAATTTTGCAAGTATCGTTAAATCTAAATACAATTGATATGCGAAAATTATTTGCGTCTATCTTAAATTAGCAGGTTATTTACTTTGAGATATCACTATACTGAATTAGCACAATGCTGAATATGAACTACATGCTTTATGTTAAGTATATTAAAACATAAATACAATTTCGTATTTTAAATTATAAATTAAAATTCTTAGAATTTTCTTAAGTATTCTGAAATATTATTTTATCAATACGAAAAAGGTCCCGTGCTGAATCAACATAATGTCAATATTATTTTACTCGTTCTAAATCAAGAATATGAAATAGTGGCAGTAGTTCTGTAACTTTCAATTTATTTAATAATATTGTAATATGTAGATTTAGTTAATACGTGGCGAAGTATCACGGATTTAAATGGTTTTAAATATTAATCGTATGGGCGGGTGTTGTTCGCGTCACCCACGCATGATGTATCCACGCATCGCAGCCTCCTCCGTACTGCCTCTCGTCCGACACTTGTCATCATTAACATTCCCTCGGCTACCGCGCAACCTACCGTCCTCTCCATGTCAACAATATTGATGTCAACTCCAAGCGATGCCCATTTGTTTTCCACCATCGTTAATTCTTTATGACCGACCTTTGGATGAATCAAAGAGCTCCTGCTGTTGACCAACAGTGGCGGATTAAACAACATACAAAATTATTACCTTCTAATTAGTCAACCTAATCTAAACTATTAAAATTTAAAATGTGACAAATTCTATTCCAAAAATACATAATTCATTGTGTAAGTAGCTATAAAACAAAAGATATAATACTGTTGCAAATGTCCTCGTAAATCTATCAAAAATTCTTATCCAAGATGAATAGTTTTTAAAGGCACATTAAAAATGACGCGCTCATTTCATAAGTGCTGCATTTTATCACGCGATTTTAGAAATATAAGTTGATCACTCAATTACCCAATAAATATAAATGTGCCTCCTTAATATTATCTTAGCAAATTTGATCTAAATTTACTACATCCAACTGACTAAATCAATTTCAGTTTTCTTTCTATTAATATCCAAGGATAAAAATGTATTTTGTATCGTCTTCCTACTTTTATATTGTAGAGATCTTATTTTCGAAGCGATTGGTTTTCGAAAAATAGAAACTATTAAAGGATTAAAAACCAAACTCACATTCGAAAAAAAAAATGAATAAGTCCATTCCCAAGTGAAGACCATATTTTATATTTTCATTTAAAAAATCAAAAAATATACTATTAAGGTCATATTGCAGTTCATCATAAAATCAAAAGTATGAACAAAAATCCCAAACTAGTATCTTAATTTAGTTTTTGAGTCCGAAAAAAGAATGATTAGTGAAATTCGCGACCACAAAAAAGGAAATCCATCTCATCAATTTTATTGGTATTTCTTAAATAACTGATTAATATCATATTGAGTAAATAAAACACTAGTTTAAATCTTCATGCACCTCAAGTTTGTACCTATTTAATGTTTTAATTTTGTTATAGCGTTATTCCTTTCCACAGTCGATTGGCAAGTTTTTCTAATTTTTTTGAAAAATAAAATTGAGTAACTTCATTTATAGCCATAAAAAGTGGCAATGATTTTAAGGACTATAGTCATTATATGAAATTTTTCAGCGTTTTAATCGTAGTTTTAAAGTATCACGCACATATCAAAAATTGCATTGAACAGTGAAATTTTTCGAGAGTTTATACGAAAATAGGTCTGAGTATTTTCAGTACAGATAAAATTTTGGGAGTCTCTAGTAAAATATTTAGATATTGTGTATAATATTGTTTAAATTAAAAATTTTAGCTATTTATTCATTTGATAACCCATTGGCAGCGGCCGTTTATTTTTTGTATTTTCGATCAAAATAAAAACGAAACTAATGAGTTCCTAATAAGCCAGCGATGTCCATCCTGGGAGGCGCAAACTATTGCCTATTGGAGAGGCGCTAAGTTTTTAAAAACTTGAAAAAAATATGTCTATTATTACATCCATTCAAATAATAAAGGGTAGGAAGGCGCTGAATAAAAAAAAACAAGGAAACACAGTAGCATAAAGGTTGGAAACCTCTATAATAGGTAATTTATTATTGCGCACAAATATGCAATAGATCATGTTCCCATGATTTTCATTGAGTAGCTTTTCTTGGATTTTTATACCATTGATTGTTCATATATATAACTATGTATATTATCTAAGGACGTAAATATATTACGAATTATCAAGAAATACTGTCCTGGTAAAATAACTAATATACTTATACATATGTTTATCTACTCTTTTCTCAGTTAAATCAAAACTATTTGAAATTAATACACTTACAAATGATTATTTTCAACATTGCTTTCGCTTATTTTTGTCGCCAAATTATTTTTATTACCAATGATAAATTTTTGGAGTTTCTTTTTTCTCAATGTATGACTTACTTGACGGTATGGTGATTGTGATACCAATCTATTTTTTTTATAATTCAAATATGTAGATTATTTTTTAAAAAAAATGTCAATATTAATTACAAATACAATATTTCGAATAGTTTAAAATCACTTTTTATCACTCATTATGAATCGATATAATTATTTAAAAAAACATTTAAATAATTATGAGCTTGAATTATTTTTAATATTATTCATCGCATGGTTTCCGCCGCTTTTAAATGCGCATATATTATTTGAATGAATAGTATAACATATAATAATTCTGCCGCATTTTACTATGCTAGTCATAAAAGTCATAGCTTTTCATTAGTGGCGTATACAAAACAAAATATGCCAATAAAACCATCGACACTTGATACGAGATCTCACCGTAATTACCATAAAAACTAACGCTTAAGTAAAATGACGACATTTTTAATGCACATCTTTAGATGCTGATATCTAGATTCTAGATGCATTTTCCAAACGCTACATTCCGTGGTAACCGTCGACCTCTACATATACCTCTGAAGAGTCTTCTTGTATCTCTGAGGCCCATACACTTCACAGAGTCCTCTCAACCTTTGCGTCGCAGTATCACTACGTAACTCATCATTTGAGGTAAAATATATCAATTTAATTTATGATTATTTAATGTGAACTTTTAACCTTTATTCAAACCATTACTGTTTACTTAATATTATGTAAAAAAAAAACTAAGCTGACGGACGCATAAAGGATATCAATTCTTTTTTTTTAAATTAAACGAAATAACTAGTTCATTTAAAAGGAAATACATCATAAAAAATAAAAAATATTTTTTTAATAATGGCGCTTAACTCAAATTACTATTAAACAACATTATTTACCTTTCAATAGCTTTTCATAGTTTCTGTAATATAATAAAACTTATTTGTACTGTTACTTATATTTACCCAGTGGTAAATTTTAAAACCTGGGTTCAATGTAATATTAATGTTATTACAATTTTATTATTTATTTGATAAAATTGAAATTTATTCTAAAATCAGTCAGTGTCACGTATGTATCACAAAAAAGTAGGTAAGCAACAATTTTTATCATATCGAATAAGGTTAAAAATAGTAAATAACAAATAAATCTTTGGATTTTTTCATGATAATCGTAAGCTTTATTTATACCTTTTTCAAAAATTTTCAATAAAGTTGTTAGATGGTTAAACATTCATAAGTTTTTACATCTATGATTGTAAAAAAATGATGAATTTTACAAAAGATTATTTATATAAATTGTGTATCGTAGTATAGACGAAGCTTATTATTTGAACAATATAATGTTGCATTTATTTTGTTACGTATACGGTGTACGAATAAAATCGATATGAGCCAATGCAATAAAAATCCACATTAAATAAATCATAATAATGGCATATTAAGAAAAAGTAAATCATTGTTTTACATTTAAGCTGTATTTCATTTCATTACAAATAATAGAATTTATGTTTATATTTTGAAAATGGTTAAAGAATACATAAGTGCCATATGATTTTTAATGCGACAATATGATTATCATATCCGATAGATTTTCAAAGAAGTCGTTATGCGTATTCTTCTTTTTGTAAATTTCTAGGTTTTGTTTAATATTTTTATATTCTCTGCCCTAGAGGTCTTGTATCTACTCTCTTGACTACCGAAGTTGGTATGCGTTAAGAAATGATATCGCCCAAACGAATATATTTCTCGGAATCGACCAGCAGATGTCCCAAGCCGAGAATCGAACCCACTTACAGCGGATAGTTTCGACCTGTAAGTATCTTCATGCTCTTTATTTTAGTAATTTCCATGCGGTTTTTCCGGATTTAGTTTATTGCACGAAATAAAAACATATACATTAAACATATAGATTAAATCCTAGGAGTAAATTAAAAACATGCGTTATGTAACAAGATTCAACAAAATAAAGTAACATAAAAAATCATAAAACAAAACGTTTTTCAACTTGACGCTAGTTTGTTCGTAAGTGCTTTTTAACTAAGAGAAGAAAATAGAGGCTTGTATGATTTACATCAAAATATATTGAAACCTGTTGACAGATTTGATTTTTATATCATGAAATCCCATTTGAAATATAGATTCACAAACTTTTCTACAACTAATACAGTTCTTCATTTTAATACATTTATAAAAATATACGTATAAACAAAAACTAGAATAACAAAGTTCAGCTTGTTAATGACAAAAAAACTTTACTTGTAGATATTTGCTTTTTTATAAAATAATCAGCACCACGCCGTGCCCTTGTACAAAAAGTTTTTGAGCGCGCTCTCTCCCCAAATTTTCCTAAATATTCACTTTCTGTATTAAATTATAAATACATATACATGTTTAACTTTCTAGCCTTTTTCTCATAATTTTATGTAAGTATCTTATACTTTTAAAGCTTATTTTAATTATACGATTTTCATTTGACGTAGAAATTTCTGGCGAATTCATTTGATTTTTCTTATAAAAAAGATGCTTCTCATATTCAGGTACCCTAATATGGTGCACAATATATATACAAGCACGGCACGGCCTTGACAATACTATTATATATAATATCAATTATTTATCATAAGCTTAATTAATTTAAATTAAAATAAATTAATTGTTACACGTGATACTTGTATATATATAATGTAGAATGTAAAGTTTGATCGTTTAAGCAAGTATTAAATTATATAATTTAGATACATTCCTACTAAGTCGACATATTTTATCTGATGTATAAAAATATGTATACAATTGCAAAGAGATTCGACCATTATTCCACATAGCAAGGCGTTCACGGGTAAGCAGAAAATATACGGCAAGCGTGCAGGAATAAATAAACGCACTTATAAGACTACACACATCTAACAAGAGGCACTATTAATATAATAAATTGTATGGACAGTGGCCCTGGATCGGGATGAAATCTGGTTGACATCTCGTTGAGGGTGCGTTATTTATTATGGACGTTATGATTAATTTTCTTTTGGCAGCAGTTGTTATAAGTCATCGTTTGCATAAACTATTGTATTTATAATTAAATTTTTTTCAATTTCAAAAAAATATTTTATAATTAAATGCTAATTGAGAGAATCTATTTATTAATGTTTTACAGAATTTTTTTTTTAAGCGATTGGAATTTTTTTTAAATTCAGATTTGTTGAAAAATTGTCAAATATTACACGTTTGTTTCTGATATTTTCTGCCCGTCCAAGCCATGAAGGTTTGGGTATTTTTTTTTTTTAGTGTACTAACTTACATTAACATGGTAGCCTTTTATCTGATTTATGAAGTATACTCTGAAAACACATGAATATCTTCAATGGAGGTTAAATATATAAGTATTAGCTCATTTTAATATTAACAGTAATAATATTTTTTTAAATACTGTAGGAAACATCTTTATCAAAAAAATTGTTACGTCTGATTCAATAATAAAAAATAAAATCAAAAATTCAAATTTAGAAATTGATTTTCCGTTGTTTTTTTTTAGATGTTCGATTTCGAATGAAAAACGGTGAAATAAATTATTTCAATAAACAATTGGTTTTTTTCAATTACTTTACTTATGCTCAAGAAAGTATTTAAGTTAAGGTTGTGTGATATTTAAATATATTTTCTAATCGTCTATTTCTTTAAGATTTTTTTCCAAATTTCGACTATTTTGTAGAAAAAAATAAATCCAAAATGCTGGGCGCCCATTGAGTAGAGCGATTAGTGACGATTCCCAATGGTAGTTCAAAGTAATCTGTCAAGACATGTCTCCACGTTGCGAAGATCCACTTGCGGAGTGGATATCTCCACACTCTGTAGATCTATATGCTTTACTTTTGGAGTGGACATGGTGAGAAAAAATCACGTGTGTATATTCTGAAATATAATACAAATTACAAACGATATGTTACTACGAGATAAGTCGACACATAAAATATTTACAAATAAAACACTGTTATTAATTTTCACCGATTATTAAAATAAAATAATAAACGATATCCATAAAAGTTATGCAAAAATCTATAACCAGTGGATAAAGCCATATAACATTACCTCGAGCGATACTCCATATAACTCAGAAGAGTGTGAGAACAAAATCAACATAATTTTCCACGCGTGAAATAATAAGAATGTTTCCAGCTTTATCTGATTCAAATATAATATTGTTGCCAATATTATTTTTCATAATTATAATGTATTCGAAATAACCCGAGGAAGTGTTCTTCGGTCTCGTTGGATTTTCAAAGCAAACTTTCTCCTGTAATAGGATATTTTTACATAAAAAAATAAAAGATATATTATAATAATTGCATATATGCCTACCAGTATATATTTTTTATATTGAAACATTTTAGAAGTGAATTTCTAAACTAATAAAAAACATGTACCATGTATCATCGTGATCACCATCAGCTGTCGTAAATCCAAGATTATTTGTGTGTTTCATCATCATTGTTATCATGTTATAATTGAATGGATCTTGTTTTCAGCAAAAGCTCCTTCTATATTTCCTTATCTAATGTAGCTATTCTCCAACTAGGCTTAATAAGCAAATGACACTTACCAACACTTTTATCCAAATTTTGAACTTTCGGCCTTCCACAGAATTAAATATTGAATTGAATTTGGAGGTCGCAAAATATTATTGAGGGACGCAAGTAAAGTTAAGTTAGCGCGAAACACGAGAAATTTCAGTTTCTAGAAGGAAGGAGAAATTTGAAAATAGTGTTAGAGCTAAAAAAATGAATTATAGGGAGCGCAGTGATTTTAGATGCTCCAGTACGCTGGATTTGTTGCTACGCCACTGATATTTGATAATATAATGTGCACGTGCATGCATGTTCTTACATCAAAGATTACGTAATTGAATATCAATAAATCCTTGTCAAAATCTAAATTATTGAAAATCATATTTTATACATTTTTTTTCAAATAAGAATGGTAGTATTTTTTTAGTTATTTTTGATAGTTTATGTGAGGATACATATTAATGTATTTATCCATATCATTCAACTAAAAAAAACTGTTACAAAATCATAAAAAAAAAACTGCGAATAAAATTAAACGATCCGTAATAAATAAGCAAATAAAATCTTATTGGTCGTTGAGTCATGATAAAAAAATAGCACTCCATAATCTGTACCCACTTTCAAATTTGTAAAACTCCGACGAGTGTAGTAATTAAATACCCAAAAGAAACATATAAGATGGTATCTATCGCTTTAATAACATTAAAAGTTACTTAATGATCGTTTACCCATCATTTTAAGCCTTTTCGTTTCACGTTGCTGTTGGTCGCGTGACTTTTGGGCCGCAGTGTATCATCTGGCGGGCATTTAGCGAGTCGTGACCAATACAAAATGTGCATAACATATTGTGGATATAAAATAAAAAACAGGGCGGTTCAAAATAATTGGGTATGATTTATGATAATTTGTCGAATGAAAATTTATTAACAAAACATTTAAGAGAGAAGTATGAACATTTTTTTAAGAAATGATGATAATATTTCAAGTTAGTAGATATACTCGTATACGCATTACAGTTATGACTCGCTGGTAACGATATCTTTTTTATTATGTCCACTCCAAAAGTGAAGCATATGAATCTACATGATATGAAAATATCCACCCCGCAATGTGAAGCCATGTTTTGAGATATTGTTTTTCACGAGAATTTGTTGCCAGACAATTTCTTTACTTATTGTGTATTCAATCACAGATTTTAGATTTTTTTTTGGACCAGAAAATGTGAGAACTTATCCCACATTCCCTGGATGGGCAGCATATACGCTAATTTCTCTGCTATTGGAGAAAATTATAGAGATAATATATTATAATATACGTAAATTTAATAGAGAACTCATTCGGGATGAAAAGTAAATGAGGCAAGTCCTCAAATATGTTTATCTATAAAACTTCCCACGGTTGAATAGAGAGCTACAGCTTTTGACAAACAAAAATTTGGGTATATAGATTTAGTATTTTTATAAATATATGATAATCTATTACTAAATATTAGTTAAAATGTGTGATATAAGAATTATGAAAACTTTGTCACGTATTTATTGCAGGGTAGTATTCAATATACAACATTGAATGCAATCTTATGTTATGTTTAAAAATGATTACACAATATGTTAAAAAATATTTAAATAGTTTTATATTGTATGTAAAATTTTATAATCAACAAAACTTGATGAAAATAAAGGCAATTCACGTTATTTCGCGCGATGACGTATTTATAAAAAAACCAACTCAAAAAGTCACATCATCCTATTGTACTTTGGTCCAAAAACATTCAAATTTAGTGTAAAAAAAACAGATAATTGAGAGATATTTAAACCAAAAGGACCCCACAATAATCTGTCATATCGAGCGGATTTTTTTAACCAAATTTTGAGCATACATAATCAATAGAACATTAATAGTCTGTTCAAATAAGTGTATTTCTTAAAAGAAACCATTATGAAATATATTACCACCATAATATAGTACATTTATATGAGGAGTCATCTAAATAAATTAATACATTCAAACTAACTATGTCATTCCAATTCTTCTGCCTTGGCTAGTTTAAATAGATTTAATTCACGTATGTACGTACTCACTTACTCATATTAAAACAAATAGATATCGACTAAAACTAGTGAAAAAAATTAAAACATCTTCATACTAGGATTATTCATCACAGTCTTGTCACAAAAGTGTACTAGTTCTTTAGAATATTAAAAATAATTTCAAAAAAAGAAAACATTTCTGTTTTTTTTTTGTCCATCCGTTTACTGCACATAGTTTTAAATTTCGAATAAAACCAGATCTGTTAATTGAAAATAAACTTTGTAAAAAGAGCATTGAAATTGTTTAAAAGCTTATTTTAAAAATTTGAATAAAATAAAAACTTTCCAAAGCCTATATGACGTTTTGTTGTTGGGCTTAAACCATTAACTGAAAATATATGCTAATCAGCTGTATAATAAGGTATGATAGTTTAAAACGCCTTAAGGGGTGTTTCTATAAAATTGAATTAAAAAAATAACATGATCGCCATCCAGTAATTATTGTATTTAAAATTTAAAAAAATATTGTACCAGTAGGTAGATTGTCAAATTGAGAAATACTCTAAAAACTTTAAAAAAAATCTAAGATATTTTAATGTGGTGAAATATTATATGTGTAATATGTTATCTTATTTTTATTGTCATATGCGAAAGTATATTATGTTTTATTGATGATAAATATTTTTTTGATTTTGTATAACAACATTTAATTTTGTACAAAATCTTTGTTCCAAGAACACTTCGTGACCAGTGTTCAAACAAGTTGACAATCTTTTAACATGTCAAAAAATACGAATTAAAAACGTCACAATAGTCACAGCTTATCCAGTATTATACGACATTTCGGCTCTGAGGGTATGGCGATGCCAGCTATTCCGAATATTCTGTATACGAGATTAGTAGTAACAGAAAAAATGTCAATTATAAAAGACAAAGGTTTTGGGTTGTTTTTAAACGATTCTCTTCGTATTTTTCCACAGGTAAACAAATCCAATTAATCGGTGAGCGATTCGAGTGTTTATATTTCGGGTAGGCTAAGCTCACAATGGCTTGAATATTCTCGGGGAGTTTAGTCTTATTTCAAAGGATTCGGATGATAAATGTTCACGAATAAGATTTTTTTCCGTCGACCAAAAGCAAAAACCATTGTGTCCCCATAGTTAATTGTATTTTTTGTTTGGTTTATTCGTTCCTTTTTTAGGTGGGCATTTAAAACAGGCACCTACCGGATTCGAACACGGTAAACGAGCGAGCGAGTCGGAGATTGATGTCCGTGGTCTTTGACAACGATACAATTTGAAAAGACAGGAGAGACAAAAGAAAAGAGGAATGATTGAGACTGTTAAAATACTTCATATTAAATTGGGACGTCTCCATTTGTCGAGGATATTTGTTGACGATTTATAAAAGCTGTTTCTTTATCACTTCTATTTATTCAATATTAGATAAATAATTAGTAAAAAAAATCTAAGCATTAAGAATGTTTTCTTTTATAAAACTGATATGCCATAAAAGATTAACAAAAAATAATTCCATTTACCTCCGGCAGTGCTGCGCCATGGGTTGAAAGACCCTTGTGCAAAAAAATTGAACCGCCTATTTACATATTATGTCCACTGATTTATAACTTCAAAGTATTTCATATTTTTTTTATAGTTATAATCGTTTTAATTGTACAAATATTATTTCAAGTAAAAAAAATTGTGCGAATTTATTTAAAAAAAGCATCCACCATATTCAGGCGCCCTTGTGTAATACACAATGTGGATATTTGAACGGCGCGATCCTGATTTCTAGAATTGTAACAAAATTCAAAAGTAAGTAAGTAAAAAACTCATGCAAACCTTATCTATTCTAAATGTTTTTTTAGATTGTGAATAGTTACTTATATTGATATATTTTTTTACAAGGATTGGTTTCCACCTAATCTCTCAATCCACTGGGTATCCATTTCTGCATTATTTTATATAAAGTTATAAAATTTGTTCCGGGTACCTCCAGAACCAACCTTCACCCATATTCGAATTTGCACACAAAGATGCATTATCAACTACACAATTATAATAAATTATTCAATGACAATACTTATTTTTTATTACAGAATATGTACGATATTTTCGTGTGGTCATTTAATGGTGCATCAATAAATTGTGTAGCCTTCAATTTGTATGGTAGTTTATTGGTTATTTTTATGTATGCATTACTAAATATTTTCATAAACACTAGAATATCTAATGAACAGCACAAGTAGAATTATCACATTTGAAATGCGTACTCATAGACATTGTAATAAGTAGTATTTAATATTTATCTGACATCTAAAGTCTATCTAAAAATATGTAATAATTTATTTTGCATTAAATTTAATAATAAATAAAGTTACATACTATTTACGTGGCATACTCCTTTCATTGCACGCCTCTACGCAAGTTGAAATAAAAATAAAATTCCTCTCTTCGAGAAAGCATCATTGCTCGTTTACCTATACTTACTGATATGATAAATTAAATTCAACATTGCTTCAATACAATAAACAACAAAGCGCACTGAGAACACACGTTTAGTTCCCACAATCAGAGCCCTCTCTGATTGGATAGTATAAACTAAAGGCGGAGCTACTTGAGTTCTGATTGGCTGTACTCCTGAAGAGAGCAGTGCAGTGGAAATTTTCTAACATTTGAATGTCTGCCCGTTTGTTGAATTTTCAAATGTATATATTATCAAAAAATGATTTTTCTTTGATAATAAATCATTTCAAATATAAAAATAATACGAATATTTAACAGTCTCGAATTATTGAAACAAATCAATACATCGAGAATTACAAAATGCTTTATCTAATGAAAAGGTATGAATAAATATATG
The DNA here is from genome assembly GCA_022683975.1 of Rhyacophila evoluta. Taxonomy (NCBI): domain Eukaryota; kingdom Metazoa; phylum Arthropoda; class Insecta; order Trichoptera; family Rhyacophilidae; genus Rhyacophila; species Rhyacophila evoluta. The sequence goes on along the minus strand of JAGVSQ010001600.1, from coordinate 452 downwards.
TAGTAATTTGGAGTGACGAAAAGTATTGGAATCACTTTAAAAAAATACGAAAAAATGCTAGGGTTTTATAAGTTTATGTCAATGGGCAATAACAAGTAATATAACTGTGTGTGTGTTTTTTTTTGTAAGTATTTTAAAGCTTTTAGTTAGTTATTAAGGTATATTAATCTATATTAACGTATATTAGTAAAATAAATATAAAAAATTGAACATCTGGAGCTTAATAGATATTTTTAAATTATATAAATGCCCTATTCATAAAAAATGCGACTTACATTTTAGCTTGTGAATTATGCACTTTGCATTATGTTATTTAAGTTTAAGGGACATTAATGTAACAAATAACTGCTTAAACAGAAAATATTTACACAATACATATAAATCACTGAATAATACATTTTTTTTTATACCATGTTCGCTCCCAAAGTGGAGCATATGGATCTCCGCAATGC